>VDFB02271114.1:9845-197673 GCA_007258455.2 Sequoia sempervirens | reverse complement strand
AAAGGAGTACTCCAACCATAGGTAGCTAACATCTGACGAGCAACATCAAAATGCTCAATGGTTGTGGCAATCATATTGTCATTCACTTTTAGTTGCCCAACCATATGATGAGGATTCTGTAGCTTAAGACCCCCATACAAGTTTTCTGGTTCGCAATATGCACTATGATATGAGGCTGATTCGTCCTCACTCTCCTCATGATAAGCAGCTTCATGTGTGCTTTCATCCATGCACACCTCAACATCTAAGGTACTGCTGCTATGTATCTCAAAGGGTGGCTCAACTGATAAGGTAGAAGTTGCTGGTATGACAGTATCTTCACACACTTCTACTCCCAAAGTAACTGCATGCCCATCCAAAGCATGATCCTGGGATTCCATATCAATATATGAATCTTCCAACTTGTTTTCAAAGGTCTGATCTGAAAAATCAGACTCACCATGACATGAATCCACCACATACAATGCTTCATTAGTACCCAATTCCTGAGTACTTTCATGTGACAATTCAATAGGATCATTTTGCACATGTGAAAACACTGTTGTCTCATGCTCATGCAAAGTTTCATCATCGCTGTCATGGAAATCAGGACTGTTAGGTGTAGCTTCCCTAGGATCAGTTGTATACTGGTCACCAACTGCTGAAAACTCATTGTAGAGGCTTCGTGACACCTCACTTGAAAAGACATCATGTTCAGATTTAGATTCTTCACGATTACTTTGCTGGTTTGTTTTGTTAGGTTCTGAATCCTCATAGGGAGCCCACATTATTCTATGCGCTTTGCCCTTAGGTCTCAAAGGACAATCATGGTTTAAGTCGTACGGCTTTCCGCAATAGGAACACAACTTCATTTTGTTTTGCGATGTCGGACCTTTGATGATAGGAAGTGAATTGGATCCTTTAGACCGTCCCAACTTTGAAAGCGACTGCTCCAAACGCAGCAACTCTCGATTGAGCTTGTATTGAGATTGTTCAAGCTCTTTCAATGCTTGTTTATTGTTGATCATTGTTGTCATGACACCCATTTTCGCTGTTCAAACTGAAAACCAAATTCCACTGATGTAATGTCCCCTGCAAGTTCAGGTGTAATTTTGCAGTTCTAGCACTTAGACATTTCATTAAACACTTTTAACGCTATCTGCTGTAGGTGGTTTTTTTGTGTATTTTAGTGCATTCACGGCTGGCAAGCTCATGAAAAGTCTTATATGACTAATCTGAATCCACAAGAGAACTGCAACCAAGGTGCAAAGATTACTTCTGATTCCTCAATCTGAAAATGACTTGAGTTTCATGCCAAACACTCACATACAGCAGTGAGGCGTTTTACAAACACTCGGTATACAACTCCCAACCTTCTTATGTTGCAGTTTGTAACCTTTACAAACTTGACACAATGCAAATATAGATTGCCTTCAATAAATAGGCAATTTAACAAATGATAGACAATGCCAAAACAAAACAATTACTATGAACTGTTGTGTCAGCAATAATATATGGCTGTTGCTATGAGTGATACATCCCTTGCCAATGATTTACTGAGTCATCTAAATGTCTACACACTGAATTGGTGTTGATGGATGCTGCGATGCTCCTTGATAGCTACGTATCTCCTGGGAATGACGTCTTCCCTTTGAAATGATTTCGATACTCCTGATCGAATGCTTTTGTTTGTTTCAGAAGCAGCTCCCAACAAATACGTCCTCTTGCAAACATTAATATGGAGCTATTAGATAAATTGTACCAACCAAGGTTTGTCGGCTTCTCCTCATGAGATCGAATACTTACGTATTTATGTCTTTATCTAGCTCCTCCCGACAGGTGAATTTGATTGATTCCTCCCAAGCAATAATAATCTAATTTTCTATGCTGAGTCACTCCATTCACTTCCCACGTCTTGTCTTGGTCTCTTGGCGGAATGCTCAAATAGACGCAAGCTGCTCCCGATGAAAAGCAATTCTTTATTGTCTTTTTCCTGAGTATGGCGTCTCATTCTATTTTTAGCGCTAGGTTTCCAAAGTATGGCGGTAGCTTAAAATTCATTTCTTAATTGCTCCGCAAAAGAAATGATATTCTCCCCTTATGACCGACGGTAGCTTCAATCCACTTTGTCTTTATCTGGGATTCGTCACTTGCAAATTTATCTTTTCTGAACTCTTGACGCCTTTAATATGCCCAATGATTTCCTTTGTCGCCTCCTTCATATAATATCGACTGCTTATATATTTTTTTGTCTCTTTTGGGATTTTGTCTTTTCTGAATCTTTAATGCCAACTGGGAACGAATACCGTATGCACTGAGGTTTCAAAAATAGAATCGAAGTTCATTCGATTTTCCTTATTCCGTCCTAAGTAGCTCCTGTAAATTCTTGCGTCCTCTGTTTTGTCTCTTTCCCCTGGCGTCAGAGATAAAGATTTATATTTGCTTGCTTCTCTCAAGCTGCTCCCAACTGCATCTCAAAGCATCCGCATCTTAATCGTGGCGGCCAACAGATGATATCATCCTTCACAAATTCGTTTCCAATCCAGTTGCGCCAATACTGAAACCACGTTTTTTTTATAAAAAACTTACTCAAAATTTAATAGATCGTATCTTCAGAACGATGCAAATATCAGATTGGTGCACTTTGTCCCAAACACGTTTCACAATATCAAATTTATCCCTTGACTAATGCGATATTCAACTCAAATGCTTATTTGGCACTCAATATCTGACTCATCTGGAATTCTCGTCTCCTCTATGAAGCGGCCCAGGTTACCCAAAAAAAAAAAAAAAAACCACGATTTCTTTAATGCAAAAATCCCGACAGCTCCCTTGAAAACTTTTTATCGGACTTTACTTTGCCTTCAGAGATTGGACTTTGTAGCTAGGCGTCCAAATTATTTGTCTTATTTTGACTCTGATAGCTTTTAAATAACATTCGATTTTCTGAGAAAATAATTCAATTAAAACTGCTTGTCTTCCTGGCGCTATTTTGTCTTCTATTATTATTATTATTATTTTGCAGAGATCTGATAGGTTCTTTGCAACCCACAAAATTTTGAAGCAAATCAAACTTCTGAAGAATCCTGAAATTTCAAACCCTGGTAAATCTGAACATTTTCTCTCTGCTCAGGAAATTAAATTTCCCACACAGGATGGCAGGACTCAAGCTCTGATACCACTGTAGAGACCCCTGTTCTCCCTGTTTTTTCTGTAACTGTCTGGTTTGCTAATTTTTCTCGTTTTTGCGTTTTTGAAAGAAAATGCTGAATAATTTATATTAAATAATGCAACACCGGAAATGATAAAAACTATTGAAAATGCTGATGCCAGTCTATTTATTAATCTTCTGGAATGATTACAAATAAGATTCGATAACATGCAACTAAAAAGGCAGCGGTATTTTGATGAAAACCTGATTATTGCAGCAAGCTGAAAGAAAACTCTGTGAACGTTCTGTGATAGCTTCTGAATGAAGGTATCCCTCTGAATGCAATAGATCAGCTGATATTTCACAGCCTCTGAACTGCAACACTGAAGATGGCTCGTTCTCCAATGCCTGTAGACAACTGAAACCCTTGGCTTCGTTCTTCGGAAGAAGTCTCGATCAAAAATCAATTTCATAACATAATGAGCTCAAATCCCAGTGAAACCCTTATATCTCCTTAAGAGTTCGAATTTTCTCAATTAGGTTTTATTTAAATAAATTCGAACTTTTCTTTTTAATTTTTCAATAGTTTTCGAAAGCACTTTTAATTATAAAATATAATTAAAAGTGGCCCCTTCAATGTTGGGCGACCCCTTTAGCAAAAATCACTTAAGTTATAATAAAATATTATAACTTTATATTATAATGCTCCAGTAATTAATATTTAATTAAATCAATTAAATATTAATATCTCCTTCAATATTAACCCGATGCTCGAGCCGTCTGAAGCTGACGAACAATGAAGTGATTCTGAACATAATCCATCCATACTGCTAAAAATAGCAGGGGTCCCACGCTGACTTCCAATAACTGCTAAAAATAGCAACCGAAAATAGTCCGAATCTAGCCCAAACGAAAGCCAACTGGGATAACAACTGAAGCCAAGCCAAGCTCCATCAAGACCCTCGATCCATCCTATCAGCCTACGAGGGTCGCATAATAGGCTCAATCCATCGAACTCTGATGCTCGCAAAAAAAATGGGGACATTACACTTAAATACTTGGGCGCCCTTTAATAATTTAAGTGATTAAAATATTAAATCACTTTTAGAGAATATTTAAGTGATTTAAAATGTATAAAGTCAATTTGGCTTTATAATAAAATATTAAGTTAATTAATAACTTAAATCACTCAAATAGGCATAACTTCCACAAATCTTCATAGAATCTTGTGCCGTCAGAAGCTATCAACTCCAAAACTGCCAAGGCCTGCAGTGAGCTAATCCCAGAACGCTGAAAACGAGAATGACCAAGCTCTCCAGAAAGTACCACTGACACTCTAACCAATCCAGCTAGCCCACAAGGGTCCAATAAAGGGCTAACACACTGTTCCCGAGAATGGACTAGAGCGGGGACATCACAATATTGTATAGAACTAGCATAATACAACTTCACTATTATAGTTCTAAATATGTTGTCAACTGTCTTATTTTTTTTTGGTTCAATTGTACTTTTTCTAACCTCTATTATTCATAAATCATTTCCACACATGACCCTATATTTAATTAGGTTGTCCATTGGGTTCTCTAGTGGACCTAAGGTCAGTTGTATCAGAGCTTACACACTTCATATCATTTCCGAGTGGTATTGTATTGTATTTGACTTCATCTCTAATTGTATGCCCACTCCTATTAGGTTTGCATACAGAAAGTTAAGGCTCAAGACTTGCAACCGTTCGTTATACCTTCCTACATGTCCTTAGATGGGAGACAAATCATCAACAACATTGAATTTAGAGAGGTTCTAGAAAATGATGGAGGATGCATTGCAAAGACAATAGGAAGGAAGAATGCCATGCATGTGAAAGAGTGGGTATTGTTAATCAATTCTTGTTACTTTTCAAGTAGGTTCAGAACTCTTCTAATTGGCAAAAACCATTTTGTGTTCACAAGCTATACAAGGTACAACTCAATCTAGACATCGCTATGTTTGAAGACAAGATCAATGCGGATGCTCTAGCTAACTAGCTTAACCTAATTTGTTCATACTATGTGGTTAATCATTTCTTTGACCAAGAAAAGATTACATTCACTGTTTTGAAAGTTTCTATCTCAATGAAGAAATGGTGGAATAACTACTTTACTACACAACATGAGGATGATTTAGACACACTTTAGACATATGGAATGGTTTCATAGCATTACTCAAAAAAACCTATTACCCTATTGGAAACTATGATGACTAGTACATCAAGTTCTCTTAATTATGCCAAGGTCAAGATCGATTGGTGCAGGAATATACTAATACCTTTCATTCTTTGGTGCCCAAATTGGCTATTTAGGATTGTTGTAAAGTACAGGCAGGCTTGAGACCACAATTTCAATTAGATATGGATTTTTTATAGATCTCTTCAATTAAAGAAGTCTACAGATTTGGTTGCAAGTTTGAAGCAAAGGCCAAAGTCAAGACCAAGACAAAATATTTTAAGTCTCAGAACAACTCAAAGTCTAAGACTTCCAAGTAAAATTCCAAACCAGGAAATGGATTTCAGTGCCATCCTTAGAAGAAGTAATAGCCACAAAATGATTAGAATAAGTAGTCCAAGACTGGCAAGTGGTGTTCAGTCCATATTTCCAGCACTCATTCTGATGCAAAATGTTGTGCTTGGAAGACTATACTTGCACAACTTGATGTAGTGGGTACTAGCACTATACTGGATAAGGGTAAGCATATCATGGAATCTAAGCCTAGTGCTATGTTGATACTGCAAACATCTCTACTTCCTTAGAGAACATTGAGGAAGCAAAAGGATTATTCTATTCTCAAATGTGGATTAGTGGTCAACTAGTACACTTTATCATTGACAATGGGAGTTAGAAGAACTTGATTTCTCCTAAAGTAGTTTGAAGAATGAACTTGCCTTTGACGTGTCACCCACGGCCATACTCCATTAGATGGTTTTGTGTGGGATCTAAGAAGTGTGTTTCATAGTAGTGTCACTTGGTGTACAACATCAAACCTTTCTAAGACAATCCTTTGTGACTTTGCTCCATTAGATGTATGTGATGTTTTACTTGGGCAACCATACCTTTATCATTGACATGCAATATATGAAGCAAATCCAAGAAATGTTGTCACTGATTTTGGCGATAAGAGATATTGCATATGGAGGTAGTACTGAAGCTTTCACTCATCAGTGCCAAACATTGTAAGAAGCTAGTCAGTTCTAGTAAGAAGTTTGTGCTTTTGATGGTGAGACTTGAAGGTAAGAATGTCCTTGCAGCATTGAAACATACCGTAGTTCCTCCAATAGTAGTAGAGGTCTCAAAGTTGAATTGCAAGTGGAAGAATACAAGGATATCTTTTTGCCACTAAAGTGAGTTCCTACACACTGTGCAGTAAGGAATACTATTGATTTGATTCCTGGACTACATCTTCGTAATGCTTCTTTATATTTCAGATCATTTTTGGAGAATAAAGAAATCAAGCGACAAATCCATGAATTCATCTACAAAGGACACATTAGGCCCAACACCTTGCCTTGCAGCAACACAAATGTACTGCACGTAAAAGAGACAACAAATGGAGGTTGTGCATCGATTATGAAGCTCTCATCAAAATCATAGTGAAGAACTGCTAACTTCTTTCAAGGATTGAGGACTTGCTGGATCAGCTTTGTGGTGCAAAGTTCTTCACCAAAATTTATTTTAAGTTTGGGCATCTTTAGATTTCTATCGAATCTACAAACATCTAGAAGACAGTCTTCAAGGCAAGAGAAGGCTTGTTTGAATGGTTACTCATGCTCTTTGGATTAATTAATGCTTCAACAACATTCATATGGATGATGAATAACATTCTTAGGCCATTCACCATTTCATTTGTTGTAGTCCACCTCAACGGCATCTCAATCTTTAGCAAAACATGGGATGAATATTTGTGCCATATAGATCAACTAATTGACACTTTGCAGAAGCATAAGCTGTATGCAAACATGGATAAATGTTCATTTACCAAGTAGGAGATACAATATTTGGGATACATAGTAGATGCACAAGGAGTGCAAACTAGCTAAGATTCAAGTCATTTAGGAATGCTAACAATCAAAGAATCTTAGAGCTTTGGAACTTCTTGGGATTAGCAAATTGCTATAGGAGATTTGTACTTTATTTTTCTCATGTGACTTGGCCGTTGAACCAAGTTACCAAAACTAGTGCCAAAGAAAAGTTCATTTGGTTAGTTGCACAACAGAAAGCATTTGAAGAATTGAAATGCAAACTCCATTCCACACCAGTACTTGTGTTATTGGATCTTTAGCAACCATTTGAGATTGAGACTAATGAATTTGAATATGCACTATAATGTCCCGATTTTCGATGTCCTTCGGGCTTATTTTGTTCTGACTCAATATTTTTAGTAAGTACTATATTTAGTAACTGGTCTGGGTGGCAGTGCAGTGTAGGGTTTCCTGTTTGGGCAGTATGTGGGAGTTGTCCGATGAGCTTTAATGTTTTGGCTAGTTTGATATTTGGTGAGTACTTACTGTTTTTAGTAGTTGCTATTTATAGTAAGTCTGTTTTGGGAAACTGGTCCCAGACTCATAGTGTTTTCAACCGTGTTATTTCTTTGGTGGCGTGGGAGAGCCTAAGGTTGGATTACTTAATATATTTTTTTTATCAGTCACTTAAGTTATTTTTATAAAATAACTTTATAACTTAAGTGAGGGGGTAGGTGGTCATCGAAAAGTACCTTGGTGCTTAATGAGATAACTTAACGTTGTTTTAGAAGGCTGAATAAGACAAAATATTTTCCTTGAGCAGGGACGTCTCCTTTGAGGAATATTTGATAATGTTTTAAAGTATAAAGCAAAATATTAAAAGGCTAGAAAGGGCATTGGGTTTTTGGAGAGAAAATGATTCAAATTGGAGGTTGCCCTAATTTCTCCCTCCACTTCTATTTATTTTGCTTTTTGACTTTCATTTGAGTAGGATGGGATTCGATAACTTAAGGAGACATTGCTGGATTGTTTCTAGTTTATCATTTGCAGCTGGTTGAGGACAGAAACCCTCATCTTTAGCTTTGGTTTCGGTGGTGAGAGATCCACCCTAGCTGGGTTTGGTGTGATTCCACTCAGGGGTCACCTTGTGCTTCACAGATTTCCAATTTCTTAGTGTTTTATGCTTGAAATGATGAAGATATTTGAATACTTTTGAGGAGAAGCTTTGGGGGTTTTGGTGTGTTGGAGTTTTGTTTCTTTTGGGTTTGGTTTGGCGTTGATTTCAAGGTGGTTTTCAGAGGATTTGAAGCTATTTCCAGTGATTTCTGACCATTATTTGCCTGGGACAGAATTTGGTAAATCAATCATAATTCTTTTTTAGCACGTGATATCATTCTGGGTATTGGTTATTTGGAAGCTCCTCACCTAGGCGCCTCATTCTATGTATTAACTTGCTTTTTAAAGGTGGAGACTGATTTACTAGATCAAATCGCCCAGCCTAGGAGGGCCGCTCCAGTTTGGTTATTCTGGACAGTTTTGACCTGCTGTTGTATAGGTCTGATTCTGCACTTTAAGAGGTTGGTTGAGCAGCTCATTGAGATGAGTTACAAGGGGTTTTGATGGGTTTCTTGTTGGAGTTTGAATATTGCAAATCTGGAGCTATTGGTCTGCTGTTTGAAGACTTTTTTCAATCACTAAAAGGCCTATACGTGGTCATGAATCTGAGTTTTCAACACCTACAGTAGCTGCTGTCCGTTTCCGACCTTGCATGTGGTCCCAGGTTGGATATATTCAGTTTCTATTGGCTGTCATAGTCTGTAATGAACATAGAATGTATTGATTGCACAGTTTGTATTGCTGTAGCTTATCAGTGGTGTGGAAAGGTTGTAATCTGCCCTTGTTAGTTAATCTGGTTGTAAGTGCATTCACAATAAGTGAAAAAAAGACAAGTTTTAACTTTAAATTTCATGTAATTTTTTGCACTTTTCAAACCCTGCCAATAGAAGAGAAGTAGGATGAGGTATGTATGTTAGAAGTGTTAAGGCTGTCCTTGGCAGACTGTATAATGACAGCAGGATTGGTAAGAAACTTAGGGTGAACTGCAGAGGATCATACAACAAAAGAAGGTAGAATGTGCAACAAGGGTGTTAAAGTAGAAGTTGTACAATGAGGAAGATACCATACTGTGCAAATTGCCAGCAATAGTCATACAATCAAACTCTGAATTGTTTGTTGTTGTCATACAATGATGGAAATCTGCTATGTGTATGGCAAGAGGACAAGGTTGCATGGTGAAAGAGGAAATAACTTTGGTATTATAAATTTTAATATGCTTTGCTCTTAAATGTCATATGGTGGGATCTCTTTTAGCTTGTCATAGAGTAAAAACTTTATTAATTTGAATATTCTCGTTCATAATGTGTCGTACAATAGGATCTTTTTCTTGTTCTTTGGGAGGGAGTATGGCATGAAATAAAGGAACTTTATTATTATAATTTTTTATTTTTTCTCTAATGATTGCTATATAGCTGTATTAAAAGTATGAGTTTTATAATAGAATTTTCTAATTTCTCTTTTCATGGATGGCTGTACTTCATTCATTTTAATATTTTTTCTCTTTTCTATCCATTGCAAAGCAAAATTTTTACTTTTATTATTTTATTTGTTATTCTCATGTGTGTCCTATGTATTATTTTCCTCTTCAACTTTATTACTTTTTTGTTTGATCCATTGTATCGTACTTTTCCCGTTTATATCATTTTTTTTTGGTGAAGTTCGCTTCAATCTAACTTTGATATAATGGAAAAATATGCAACATGAGTAGGTTCCTTTGTAACATTTTTTAGGACAACAAGTATCCATAGTCTCCAAATCAAATGTGTTTTTAATATTATTATTGAGGTGTATCCCCATTAATTTTGGGATCTTTAGTAGAGTTGGGCCCTCTGTTGGAACATCAAAGTCAACCATATTCATAACTTGTGGCCTTTGCAAACCATGTATTTTGTTTGGCACACATGAATTGTACAACTTTTTGATATCGTTCTTCATTTGCTACTTATCATTGCATGGTTCTTGTTCCTCTTCATTGAGCTTTGTAGCTTCAATAAAATTGCAATTTGACAAAAATACTTCATAGTTCTCCATTTGCTAGTGGAGTAGGCCAAGAAGGGAATTTGTTTCATCTTCTGAACATGATCGCAATTCCAAATTCCTTCAGCGTCTGGCTCCATTGGACCATTATCATGCTTCTATTTTTACTGTTTTATGGAGTTTGAATATGACAGATTTGAAGAATACGAGGAAGTTGTTTACTCACTCACTGCATGATTTTTCAAATCAATTATATACTTTCTACCTTTGTTTTCAAATGGAGATTATATACTTTTCCTAGTTGTGGTTAGCTTTGGTTGCTATGCAAACCTAACCTAGCAAATGCATTGTACGCTTTCTTTTGTAATGAGATGCCTACAAAAATTAATGAAAATGCTTAAGTTCCAATAAGTACCTTTTGCCTCATGAGGATTCTAAGCACTTCAATTCCTTTTTGATCTACTCCTACCAATAGGAGTGTTGGAGGCCAAATTCAGCTTGCCTAGACTTCTCCAAGTGTTTTCTAGAAGTACATTCACACTAGATATGTCATTAATAATTGTGTTAGTGAGATTCCTTCCAAGGATCTCCATGTGCACCACCACTAGTTTCTTTGCCACATTAACCATCAATAAAATGTGATCGATCACTTGGTCTCCTAACAATGGAGGTTTGGTTATGGGGTTTTCATTATCTCTAGATTTTAAATGGGTAGTACCGTAGTAGCATGCACCATATCATTCCTTTGAGATATGGTATTAGTTATAGCATTTTTGAGTTTGAGAATACTTTGTAATAAATCCACTTTTTTAATTGACACAGTGGTTTGAAGTACTTGCCTTGCAATAATTTTATTAGATTGCAATTGATTTGTTACCGTACTTGCATTTGCATTTGAGTATCAATGTTTGTTATCCATAATAGACTCCACCTTGGCTTTTGCTTCATGAAGTCTTTATTTTTCTATATTTGGGTTTGGTACACATCCTTTTTTGCTTGGGCTTGAGTAATAGCTCATACTTTGTTGTTTCCTTCCACATCAATCATGTTGATGCTATCCTTTTGCTTCGTACATTTGGTGTCTTCATGATCTCTAGGTCCACACCGTTTGTAGAATAGTCTTGTTTTGTTTTGGTTTTTGTGGTGGTCTCTTGTGAAATGTCACCATTCATCACATTGTCGACATTGTACAATGGGATGACCTTTGGAGTCATACTGTATTTGACTTTAACTTCTCACTCTTTGATTTTGATAGTCGCTCGGAGATGCGTTCATATTATTCTATAGTTTTGGTGGGGTGAACTACTCTCCTTGTATACTCTTACTTTTCAAATTGTAAGAACACTCTTTTGTTGAATGCCTCATAATCTGACAAATATTGTAGAATATTTTCTTGGGACAATTAGTTTTGGTGTGACCTTTTCTTTTTCAATATGTACAACATAATTCTTTAGGTTCTTTGTTAGTTGCCCTCTTTGTCATCAATTCCTTCATCACTTGAAGCATGTCTCTCCGTAGTGCTTGTACTATTCTATATTCACTATCACAACATTCATTCGAGCCATCATCTTCATTCATTTTTCTTTTGAATCATGAAGATTATTCTCACTTTCTATGTCCATCGCTCTATTATATGCTTTTATGTATGATGAAGGTGGTACAACTTTCATCTTTTTCCTTAATAAAGGGAGAAGACCTTCAATGAAATGAACCATCTTTTCTTTAAACTATTTGTGGGTTCTTTTTCAAATTTTACAAGTAATTTCTGAGCCTACGATTATAAGCTCTTACACTTTCACGCTTATCTTACTTGGTGTTGAAGACTTTTGCTACAATTTTGTTACCATCTCGAAGCAATTTGAATTACTCTTTGAAAGCTTTCTGTAATTTCTCATGTGTATTTTTGGAGGATGGTTCAATCTCTAATGTACCAATCGATGGCCACATCTCATAGGATGGTTGGAATTGAATATAGCCAGTATGCTTTGTCATTTTAGCCATTTGCTGCTCAAACAGTTTCACAAGTCTTACAATGTGTTATTGAATCTTGATCCATCTCTTGCAAATTTAGGTAGCTTCTGGCTTTCTACACTTGGGCTTAATGGTGGAGTACCATAGTTCTACCTTGATGCAAGCTTAGTGCTTGGAACTTGCTCCTTAGGGAGTTTTGATTTGGACGTTCCAATGCTCCTTTGACACTCTCAAACACATGGGAATCCTTTGCTCCTCTTGCAACTTTAGTATTCCACACACTTGTTTCACCTTCTAGTTCTCTTTTGTATGCTCCAACCTTTAGTATTAACAACTCTTTGATACCTTGTAGGCTGCTCTCATATGCTTCCCTCTCTTCATCTATGAAGGAGTCTTCAAATTTTGTTTCCCAACAAAAAACTTTCTTCATCTAGAGGAGGTTGTATTGATTCTTCATATTGAACTTGGTTTGCAAGGTTGATGCATGCTTTGTTTGATAATGGAAGATGTCTAGCTATTTCCACCCACTCTTCCTTTGTATGGTCATTTGAATTGGGTTGAATGTTTGATATCTATGCTCCTGACTACGACTCCAAGCCTAACTTTTGCTTTTAATTTGTACTACAAGAGTCTCTTCAACTACCTCTCATAATTTTCTTTTTTGCTCTCTTTGCTCTACCAACCTTAGAGATTGTCTAATTTCTTGGTTTTGACCACATTGTGGTCTCTTCCCAGCTTTATTGGGCTCTAAGGGCATGAATTATCTAAAATTAGATCCACTTCTTTAAGGCAATGATGTCAATGTTTACTCTTCAATCTAATAAAATAGTACTTGAAATAATGAACAAAAATAACAATGCATACCAAATAGAGTAATATAAATATATCTTTATTCACATGAAGTTCTTACAGGAGTAGACGAGAGATGATCAACCAAAGATCAAACTCCTTTCCTTGACTACTCAAATTCTATATATAGCACCTAATGATTGCCAAACAAACCATAACTGTCAACGAAAAACAACTAACTGCCTGAAGTTGACAAGTGAATAATACATAGTTGGGTACAAGACATAACAAAGGCATGTTATGCTAACCACAAGTCATTTGTTAGTTGACGCTCTTCTTTTTGTTCTTGATGCATGTGGACATGAAGTCAGCGAATGGTCAGAATTGTATTCATCTGACATGGATTTTGTAGATATCTATCAAAAGTTGCTTTATGGTAAATTCAATTCCATATTTTTACTTGCAAGATGGACTCTTATACCACCTTGGCAGTTGCGCTTTTTGCATGAGTTAGAGAGATAGAAACTAATATGGGAGGCTCATTTCAGCAAAGGTTGTAGGACACTGTGGGGTTGAAAAGACTCTTATAATGTTGTAGAAGTATTCCTTTTGGCCACACCTCAGGTCAAATGTCATCAAATATATTAGGTCTTGTACTGCACGTGCATTGCCAAACTAATCAACAAAAAGCAAGGTTTGCACACACTCTATTTTGTCCAAAGGGATCATGGAATCTGTTTCTATGGATTTCCTCTAAGCTACCCTACTACCAAGCATGGTAATGATTGTGTTTTTGTAGTAGTTTATAGGTTCTCAAAGATTACAATTCTAATTCCATTAAGAAAGCAATCTCAGCTTTGAAAACAACTTAGTTGTACTTTCAACATGTCTAGACCCACTTTGGAATCCGAGAAACTGTTTTGTCAGATAGAGACATACGGTGGATGAGCAATATGAGAGGAAAGCATTCCAATCTATGCTAGGCACAAAATTGAACAATTCTACTATGTTCCATCTCTAGACTAATGGATAGACAAAAGTGGCAAATAGGATGATAGTGCATCTTCTTATAGTGTACAATTCCAATAAGCATCGCACTTGGGATGAAAACCTACCTTTCATTCAATACAGCTACAACAAAGCTTTGCATAGCTCTACCACAACTCTTTTAAGGTTTGCTTGGGTTTCTAATTTTTGGCACCCATTGACATTGCTTATCTTGTTCCGCCATCGACAACATCAATTCCTTCAACTCAAAGGGAAGTTGACAAAGTTGTTCAATTCACTAAGCACATTCAACAAGTGCACACCATTTTGTAGTAGGCTAATACAAAATACAAGCAATGGAATGATAAACATCAAATACTGCATACCATTTAGAATGGTGATCAACTCTAATTACACCTATAATGGAAAGATTAATAGGACCTCACCACAAGCTTTGTACATATTGACACATGCCCTACACTATCACAAAGAAAGTAGGAGATAACATTTTCAAGCTTAATTTGCCTTTTTAGCTTGGATTGCATCCAATCTTCAAAGCAAAGCTCTTGTGCCCTTATTTTCCACCTCTATTGGATACTTCAGATACTCTAGAGACTCTTCAGTAGACAGAATCAATCCATATTGTAACATTCTTGCAAAATTGGATCAAGACGTCGATGGTAGGGTTAAACAGACTTATCAACAATCGATCTCTTTCTTCCATATTGTTGAAGCAAGTCAATTTCCTTCCCAAGGAAAATGGTTTATATAGGTACATGTTGCTAATTTGTTTACACACCTTTTGCTGCAGCTGCATGCAGTGGGGACCACTGCTTTTCAAGGAGGGGCAACATTCCAAGAGGATTTGGCTCACCAAATCTTACTACAAATCTTGGATGTTGCTCAACATCCATAGCAGTTTCATCAGCAGGATCCTCATCCTATTCAGCACCCAACTGTCACACCACAAGTCCTAACTGACTTCTCTGGTTGGGGAGCAGTTGGGGATTGTTGTGAAGCAGTTCAGTTCCAACTGACATTCCACCTTCCCTCTTTGTATATGAATGTACATAGGCATTTGTTTTAACTCGAAATTTAGAGATTAGAGAGGAAAAACAAGGCATAGCCATCATACATCTGTTCTCACAAATTTTGTATAGAATTAGCATAATACAACTTCGCTGTTATAGTTGTAAATGTTTTGTCAAATGTCTTATCTGCTCTTCCTAATCAATTGCAGTTTGCATGTTTCTTACCTCTGTCATTCATAAATTGTTTCAACACATAACCCTATTAAATCCATTTAATAAGGTTGTCCATCGGGCTCTTCCTCAGGCCCCAAATCATGTGTAGACATAGAGAATGCAAGAAGCTTATATGTGCTAATAGATGCAGTAGAATCTGTGTACTCAACTATGATGAGGGTTTGTGAGGACAGTGGTGTTCCTCAAGGGATCTGCATAGAATTGTATGCAGGAATGGGCCACAATAGTGAATGCATAGTGACAAGCTGTTTACCTCTCTCCTGCGATCCTCTGAGTTTCCTATCTTTTCTACTCTAATCTATAACAGTAAAGGGGCATGTGTATGTGTGAGAGGTATAAAGGAAGAGTCTTGGGGTAGAAGAATAAATTCGTCTCAAGAATTTGAAGAGCCATTAAAACAGGTGTGGCTTTCAGAATTGGTGATTATTATATTGATTTAGTGCTGATGCCAGCTGAAATTTTGGCAATAGTGACAAAATATTTAACTGTATGGTCTTCCAAGAATTTATGGAATGGGGCACTGCCTCTCAACCCTGCAAAGTGGGGCCATGGAAAATGATAGTCAATTGTTTTGGTGTGTTGCATGTTCTATAATAGTGGTGGACAGAATCTCCTAGGCTGAGCTGACATTCAGAAGAATTCTATACTGCTGCCATAAGTTGCAGTATCTGTTACATCAGCAGTTTGATTAGTGTTGACCTGAACTTCTTGTTGAATTTTGAATGATTTGAAAGTAAAATTGATTGCTGAAAGGTACAAACGTGACATCAGAAAGAAGGAAATTGATTGTTTGATCACTCCACTTGTGTTGATTAGTATTTAGTCGTAATGTTGTTTGATTAATGTTAATATTGTTGAAAATAAATTGTGATAGCTGACTTATAAATGGCAAAGATTACTATCATAAATGCTGTCAAACCTTCTTGATTTTATGTACAGATGGTTGATGCTTGTGAAAACCCCTGGTTCTCCTTGAGCTAAATTTACAACTGCTGGTTTGAAGTTTTGAAGTTTCCTTGGAATATTTACCAGATAATGCATAAAACTTACAGAAACAAGAAATGCAGAAACACAATTGTAATATTATTTCAGAATTGTCATGAAATTACAATGAAAACATTCATACCCGGAAACAATCCTTTGATGATGAAACCCTTATTTCTGAATCTCTCTATAAATCTGATGAAGCACAAAAAGAACTCCTGAATGAAGCTCTCGTAGGCAATGATTCAGCTGATCTTTCACAGCCTCAAGATTGCAGAACACTGAAGAATTCTCGTTCTCCAATGGTGGAAGATGGCTGAAACCCTTGTCTCAGGCAAAGCTTTGATGAAGCCAAAAAAAGAGTCAATGTCAAATGTTCATATGTGAATGAGGTCGACTTGCTCTCTCATTTCCTTATATTCTCCAAAAAGGCACGATTTCCAATAGGAGGGTTTTAATACATTTAAAATGCATTAAAATAATTTTAAAATGCATTAAAATACTTTAGTACCCCGTTTAATATTTCACTCACTTGGGCGTACCATTGAGATAAAGTATTTAATCTCACTTAATAAAATTTAAGTGGCTCACTTTATTATAAAGTTAAATTATAACTTTATAATATTCCATTAAATTAAATAAATACCGCTTAACGCCTTAAATATTTTTTTTTTTTTTTTTTATAGCACGAACTATAAACTATAAACTTTTTAACGTGACCGGCGGCGCTGGCGCGACACGCCCTCCGGTACCACGGGACGGGGGAGACTAGAACTCGTGACCAGCAGAGCCACAACGGAATTACTTAGCCAACCGAGCTAGGGCCCCCGCCCGCTTAACGCCTTAAATATTAATATCTCCCTCGATACTTAATATTTTGACATGCCGTCAGAAGCTGGGGTCAACACTGCAAAACCCCCATGTGTCTCGATGCTCTATTTATAAACGGCCACACTGCCAAATTGACTTACTATAAATAGTAAGTCCCTCATCTGAGCCAAACACGGATCTGCAAAGGCCTGGAACTGACCCAACTACTGAACTAAAGAATATGGAGTGACAACAACCTCCATTAACTGCCACTGAGACCCTCTATCCAAACATATTAGCCTACAAGGGCCAAATAATAGGCTAATCCTTCGCACTTTGATGCCCGCGAAAATGGGGACATTACAATGCTTGGAAATCTTCCCCACGTATGGTTGATGCTTGCAAGCTATCCTTATTCGTGATTGAAGCCTTAAGTCATCCTCTGATGATTCTAAAAACTAGTTCCAGTTATACATGCTTTATAAGTTTACCCATAGTGTTGATGCTTGTAATTAATATTGGAATTCTGGTTTATGGTTAATTTGTTAGCACCTTTAATCTCCTCCTAGAACTTAACCCCTGTGAGTTGCCCCATGAGAATAATTAGGCATTGGCTTATTGGTTGACACATCTCTGCTGTCCCATTAATTGCTAGTGTTTGTAAGCCATCTTGTGAGGATACTTGAATATTGGTTTGTCAGTTGACACCTATTGGTTGCCCTACAAGTATGTTTCCTTGAAGTAGATTCTTTTAAGTTGCTCTCTTACTGGTTTCTTTTTGTAAGTCATTCTGTGAGAATAAATGAATATTGGTTTATTGGTTGACACTTGTAAGTTGCCCCTTGAATATCTGTCTCCAAGCCCTTGAGGATGAGTTTGCGATGAATATAAGTTATAAATGAAATTCTTTGCTAGCATTTGTTAGGTTATTAGCGTATTATTGTTTGCATATAATGGTAAGATGATCCATAACAGTGGGAGGTAAAATGCGGCATCCAACAAGTTTGACAACTCCTTTGTTAGCTCTGTTTTGTCTTCTTAATGAAACCAAACTAAGTGTTGTAGCCTACTGGATTAACAAACAGAACCACATATTTCTCATCATAACCAAAGTGAGCACTGCGTACTGTTCCATATTAGCAAATGCTAAGCAAAGTGGAGTACATAGGAATATGACATCTACCATTATTCTGATTCACTTAACAATGGAAGGGAAATTTGTGAAGATTAATGAAAATAAAAATAAAGTGCAATCAAACAAAGGAAACTCCATTGATATTCTTAATACTGCATACATTGTATCAGATTGTACTCGAACTATCATCATCTTCAATCTCTTTCTTTCTCATACATGTGCATTTTGTACCTCCTAGTTTGCTATATTTACCTAACTATTTTCATCTGTACTTGTTTCTTTTTCTAAGATGACTTAAGTCTCAAATTAATTCAATATTGCATATGTAATACATTATTCACACCTTTAACTTTAGTTAAACCCATGTGTTTACATCTTATCTCTTAGATACCTCATATCCCTTAACCTTCTTGACAATATTGCAGGATTGGAACTGTTGTCTTCCCTTGAGACAATGATATCTACAAACATTTGATTATACAAAATGAACAGTGTTTATTGAAAGTTTGTCGCAGAAACACCTTTAAGTAACATTATTAGGAGATCATTTTGGTCATGATGTCCTTGCAAATTTTCACCAATCTCACTCTACCTAGAGTGCTGTTGTTAGTTTTCACTCTAGTGGGACTTAGATGGCTGTCTTTGCATATTTTTGACCATCTAAGAAGAGTCATCAAACTGATTTTTGAGGATTTCAATTGAACAACTCAAAATCTCCTTGTCGATGTGCAAAAAACAAGGCATTTTCAATTACTTGCCCATATTACACAAATTGGCATAAACACCATAAGTTTGTAGTCAATTTACATTGTCTATTATTATGTTTCGATAATATTGTTTATTTGACTATGTATTAATTGGTTGTCAACTTTAGGTAGTTATAAGTGTTGGTTGGTTGACGGTTGTGTTTCTCTTGGCAATTGTTGGGTCCTTTAAATAGATTGTTTATCGTCAAGGAAAGGAGGATGATCTAGTCAGATCAACTCTAATCCTTGGTTGACTATCTTTGGTCTTCTTCTATAATAATTTCATATAGAGTAGTAAACATTTGGCACCATTGCTTTAAAAAAATCGGGTCAGAGAGATTCATGCCCTTAGACCCCAATAAAGGCGGGAAGAGACCACAACATGGTCAAGATCAAGCGATCAAGTGATCTTTTAGGATCATCAAGTAAAGGGAATGAAGGAGAAGATTACGAGAAACACTTGAGACAAATACAACCTTACGATTCCCAAGTCTGAGCTCTATCTGAGAACATAGTCAAGGTGAAAAGTCAAGACAACCTTTTCTAGACGAGGGAAGATGGGAGACAAAGTCACATTCCTTCATAGAATTGTACAAGAGTAGCCTTCAAGGCATTGAAAGGTTGTCAATCGAAGGAGAAGAAGTTGAGCCAAGGGTGTATAAAAGAAAATTTGAAGGCGAAACAAGTTTGCGGAAGGTTGAATCTGAGGGAAGAGTTGAGGGTTCCTACGTGGTTGAGTGCCAGAGAAGCACTAGAACATCCAAATCAAAACTCCCTAGCAAGTAGATTCCAAGTGCTAGGTTTGCATCAGAATAAAATCATGGTAAGCCCTAGTGGAGAAAAGCAAAAGTTGCCCAAGTTTACAGGCAATGGATTGGAGGATCCCGTTAGGCACTATAGACTTGTGAAACAATCGGGATAACAAATGGGCAAGATGATAAAGCAATTTGGCTACAATATTTTCCAGCCACCTTGTGAGGTAAAAAGTGATTGACTGGTATATAAAAATTGACCAAGCCTCCTGAAATACATGGGAGAGATTAAAGAAAGCTTACGAAGAAGAGTTTAAATTGCTTTGTGATGATAATGAAATAGTAGCAGAAATTTACAATACAATACAAAATAAGCATGAAAACTTATGAGCTTATAATTGTAGACTTAAGGAATTACTTGTAAAGTTAGAAACAAAACCAGTCGACGATCTCAACAAAAGATGCTTCATTGAAGGTCTACTTCCATCACTAAGAAGAAAAATGAAGGTAGTACCACCCTCTTCCTATTCAGAAGCCTACAATTGGGCAATGAATGTAGAAAGTGAAGATAAAATGTCCTCACATAGTAAAAGAAAAATATAGGAGGAAGGAAGTTCAAATGACAATAATGACAATGAATCAAGAACAGTACAAGTGCTTTGGAGGGACATGCTCTGAATGATGAAAGAATTAAAGGTGGAGAAAGAAGCCAATAAAGAAACTAATGAACTATGGTGTACTGAGTGCAAAATTAAGGGGCACACAAAAGAGAACTGTCCTAGAAAGATGTTTTGTGAGTTTTTCCAAGTTTTGGGTCATTCAATAAAGGAGTGCCCATACAATCTGAAGACCAGGAGTACACAAGTAGTCTTTACACAGGGAGAGGAGTCCACTCCAATGAAGCCACATAATGCATCTCTTGACAATTATCAAAACCAAACAAGAGGACAAAGCCAAATACAATATGACCCCAAAGGATGTCCTATCATACAATGCCAACAATGTAGCGAATGGGGACACTTTGTGAGAGATTGCTGGAACAAGCTAGACAAAGTGCAATTATTGTGCAAATGGTGTGGAACTGGAGACCATGAAGACATTGGATGTCCGAAGCAAAAGACCATTGTCAACATGATTGATGTAAGACATAATGAAGTATTGGCCATTACTTGTGCCCAAGCAAAGAAGGTTGTGTACCCAGACCCATGTACAAAAGAAGAGAGGCGTCATGAAGCAAGGGTCGAAGTGGAGAATAGTATGGCTAATGAATGACGCCACTCAAATGCAAATGCAAGTACAATAACAAATCAATTACAATTCGAGAAAAATATTGCACAAGTATTTCAAGCTACTGTACTAGTTAAAGTAGTGGATTTATTACAAAGTATTATTGAACTTTGAAATGCTATTGTATTGGGGGAGAATGAGATGGTGCATGCTACGACCCAATTAGAATATCGTGAGAATGAAGATTGAATAATTGAACCTCCGCTATCAGGCAACCAAGTGGATGATCCAATGTTATTGACAATTAACACGACAAAGAAACTAGTGGTGGTGAATATGGAGATCCTTGGAAGGAATCTCACCAATAAATTGTTGATGGTAGGTTTGGCGTGAATGCACTTCTGGAAGACACTTGGAGAAGTTTGGGCAAGCTGACCATTTGGCCCCCAACTTTTCAACTAGTGGGTTTTAATCAATAAGGTATTAAGGAACTTGGAGTTTTAATGGGACAAAAGGTAATTATTAGAACCCAAAGCATTTTTGTTGAACTTTGTGGTCATTTCATTAAGGAAGAAAGCGTACAACGCATTGGTAGGCCGGGGTTGGTTGGTAGTAGCTGAAGCCAATCACAATTGGAAAAAGAATACAATCTCCGTTGAGAATGAGGGTCATAAATATGTAATTGATTTAAATAACCAAGCAATAAGTTAGGAAGCAACTTCCTTTGACTCGTCAAAATTAGACTTTGAAGAAGAATGGACAGAGAAGTATGATTTGGGTCCGATAGAGCTGAATGACGAAGGGATTCTAGAATTATAGTCATGCTTGGAGGATGAAACAAATTCTCTTTATGGCCTATTTCACTGGCAAATGGAGGACTATGAGGTATTTCTGTGGACTTGTAATTTTCTTGAAGATACGACTCTCAGTGAAGAGCAATTGATGAAAAATGATTTTGAAAAGTTGGACAGTTTATGTGTGAGATGCAATCCATGGTTGGCAAAAGGCAACAATTGCAACAGAGGTATCTCACTTTGCAAAAGAATGCAAAATTACTAACGATACGCCTTAGAGTACATTAAAAAGCTTGACTATAAAGCCCGACTACATAAAAAGACCGACTATATTAAAAAACTCGACTGCAAAGCCCGATTATATTAAAAGGTCTGACCATATTGTATGGCGAGCAAAGAACTCATTTGCACGACAAGAAAAGAATTATGACATACGATTGGCTTTTCCATCAGTATGCATTGTACGGTTGCCATCCTACATTGTACAACAAAATATGAGGCCATTGTATAGCCACATTGTACAAAACCATCATAAGCTAAGGATTACATGACCCCATTTGCTTATTAAGATTGTTTGGACTACAAGACACATGGTACAACGAGCATATTTAGTACGTCAGTTAGTGAAGGGAAGGGAACCTATCATATGGAAGCATAAAGTGAAGAGAAATAAGCAATCACCTATTAATCACATTGTACAACCAATCACTGTGCATAGTATATAGCCTATACACTTCATCGTATGACCTGCTCCAAATGTCCACATTGTACAACAAAGACATTCAATCATTCGACTGACTCCATCAAGCTGCATCATACGCCAAGCACACACAATACGCCAAGCTCACATTGTATGGTCAAAACAGGTACATAATGTGTGCCCTCCAATCATTCTACCGTACGACATTCTCCTCCCATCGTATGACAACACCTCTACATCGTATGACAACACCTCTACATCGTACGATGTGATCTTTCCATTGTGCGATGCCATCTTCCCATTGTATAACAAAGACATTTAATTATTTAGCATACGATGAAACCACCAAAAAATAGTGTCCGACAAGATCATTCACACTTTAGTGTATGGCTTGCAGAGTGGAGCTTCTCCATCGTATAGTGTATGATTGACATACTCCACTAAGTTACCGGGTTCTCTCATTTAGGCCTCCGTACCTTGCAAAATTCTTCCAGGTTCGTGGTTCGGTACGGGTTCGGCTTGGGTTCGTTCAAATTCTTCCTTGACCACTCGGGTTCTTTGTGGGTCCTTCATAGAAGGACCCACAGAGAACGTAGGTGGCCAGGGAAGAACCCTGGTCGAACCCAGGGAGAACCAAGAAGGACCCAGCCGAACCCAGGGGGACCCAAGGGTGCCCCAAAAAAACAAACAAATAAAAAGTAATTTTTTGGAAGCATTTTTAATGTAAGTTAACGAGTAACAGGTAGGTAATTGGTGCAGTAATAGGAAATGTTGACTTTTTGGAGACATTGGGTATGGTTTGTTGTTAAATGTATATGCATATGTATGTATATGTGTATGTATATATGTATATGTATGTATTTATGTATGCATATATGTTATATGTGTATGTATATAATAATATATACATACATGATACATACATACATAAACAGGTAGGTAATTGGTGCAGTAATAGGAAATGCCAACTTTTTGGAGACATTGTGTATGGTTTGCTGTTAAATGTATATGCATATGTATGTATATATGTTGTATGTGTATACATACATACATACATACATACATACATACATATATATACTCCCGTACTCGTACCCAAGATACATACATATATATATATATTTATATATATACTCCCGTACCCGTACCCAAGAATTTTTTTTTTGCCATATTGGCGTACTCGCATTTGTACCCGTACCCGAGCCGACAACTTAGATACTCCATAATGGGGTAGTGGATGTACAACCAACACTCAGTAAGCACACTGTACGAAGGGGGTTTACCATAAGCGATTCATTTATTCTTTGCAATGTATGGCCATCAACCATCATACAACAACTTCCTTCCCTAGTCGCCATCATGCGTTGGTTAAATACTCGAAAATATCTAATCTTTTCTTTGTTAGTGTAAAAAATTCATGAAAATGATGTGCACCATGAAGTTCTGTGTGGTTTTGGTCTTAAATTTGTTGCCCTCGGACCCCCATCACACTCATTTGATTTGCCAAGTACACTCCAAATCCGAGTTTGCAAAGTCCGATTCCAAGTTTGTTTACATGTCTTTGTCTACAATATCATCATCAGTTTGGAAAGTCTTCCCTAATGTTACTTGATGTTTACTTGTCATCTAGAAAGCGACTTTTTCTTTTGGGGGGGATGATGTAGTTAGTGTACAATGTCTATTATTATGTTTCGATAATATTGGTTATTCAACTATGTATTAATTGGTTTAGGGTTTAGGGAAATTATAAGCATCGGCCGATTGATGGTTGTGTTCCTCTTGGCAACTGTCAGATCCTTTAAATAGATTGTGTATCGTCAAGGAAAGGAGGATGATCTTGTCGGATCGAATCTGATCCTTGGTTGACCATCTTTGGTCTTCTTCTATAATAATTTCATATAGAGCAGTAAACAAAGTTTGCACCTCACTTTGCAAGTGTAGACAATGTAGTCCAAAATGTGCTTGCAATAGTGTTTGCTAGAGCATCATCCTTTATGATGATCCAATCAGTGATGACCTCTTTCATCTAGGTCTTCCATCTTTGCACCTCAACCAACAAACTCCCACCTTTTCCAAATCCTTTGAGGCTTTAACTTGTAAATAGTTGTTGTCCTCTTGTACAAATTTGTTGGTGAGCAAAAGAAAATCCCTCATTTTGTCTTTCTCACTCTTTACCTAAATGCCCAACATCTTGTTGTTAGTTGCATTTGCTTCCCTTTGCGCCAAAATATACCTCAACACGTTTGTTTTCTTCTAGTGCTTGAATCTCTTATGTTGACACATGGGAAGAAGCTTCCCATACTTGATTGCTTACCTTTTTAATCTTGGTGTAGGGAAATAAAATACACTTGACAAATATATCTAGGGCAGATAAATTAAAAATAACTTTAAACCTAGATAAATCAAAGCAGTTGAGAACGATATATGTAAACATGAATTAGACATGTGCTGAAATGGAAATGAGAGAGATTAGGGCTTACCTCAAAATCAACAAAATGGTGACTTTGGATATGAGATGCTGTGTATGAGAGTAAAAAACTGGAATCTGGAATTGGGTTTAATGTCAGGGACTTGAGGTGACTAATAGTTGTTAGTCTTAGGACCTAGGACAATGCCACACTTGAAATTGAGTCCACCTGTGTAATGTCCCCTTTTTCGGCATGATCATGTTCGATGGTGGTTAGCCTATTACTCAGACTCTCGTAGGCTAACAGGTTGGTTAGAGGGTCAGTGGTACTTTCTGGAGAGTTTGATCGTTCTGGTTTTCAGAGCCCAGTGACTGGTTCACAGCAGGCGTTGGCAGTGCAGGAGTCGACAGCTTCTGACGGCACAGGATTATATGGTGTTTTGAGTGAGTAATGGGTTTTTAAGTGATTTAAATATTAATTGATTTAATATTTAATTATAAAGTCAAATTGACTTTATATTTTTAAATACTTAAATATTCTCTAAAAGTGATTTAATATTTTAAATCACTTAAATGGATAAAGTGCGCCCAAGTATTTAATTCATATACTATTGAAATGAATTAAATATTATTTAAAAGATTTTAATATCCAAAAGTGGCATATTTTCTTGGGATTCGTGCCTTTGCATAAAAGGGCATTTCTGGCAATGAGAAACTCACCTTTTGACAATTTCGACTTTGCCTTGTGCTATTTCCTGTGCATTCTCCTGTGATCAGGGTTTGAACAATTTTTCCATTGAAGAACGATAACTCTTCAGTGTTGAGCACTTTTGAGGCTGTGAGAGATCAGCTGAATTTGTGCAGTTTGTGAGAGCTTCATACAGAGGTTCTACTGGGCTTGAGCTGTGTTTCCTATTGGATTTCTTTATCAGTTTCAGAGGGTTTTGGGAGATGGCGCCTTCATTTCATCTGGCAGACATCATACTTCTTGGCCGTACCTTCTAAGTGAGAATTCAGGTTGTTTGCAGTGAAGTGCGTGGCTCTTGTGCAAGGGCGTTTGGGCATTTCTTGGAGAAACGCCTTCTTTTCTGAGGGTTTCTCTTCATCATTTTAGGCGTTTGGCTTGTACTCTTCATCTGCCACCGTTTTCAGGCTGGATTTTGCATTCTATAGCTTTCTACACCAGATTTGGTCAGTTTTTCACCATCTTGGCTGGCAAACTGGACTACTTTCTTAAATAAATAATCTGGACACTTCCGGGTATGTTTATGAGTTCTAAATCCATTGTTGAGCATATTTATTATCTTCTGTATTGTCAATTCGCCTGAAATAACTCAGATTTACATTTTATATGCATTTATGCTGTGCGCCCCTTCTCTTCTGTCTATCAAACTTTCTCTAAAAAACTAAATAACACTAAAAAGACTTAAGAAATATTGGGGTTTGAGTTGAGAGCCAGCAGGGCTCATCACAGTGGTATCAGAGCTCTGATCCTGCCAGCTTGTGGGGTTAGAAAAAATTATGCGGTCACACCAGGACAAATTTGACAGGTACTGTTCACACAGGGGTTGAACAGCAAAGTGGTTATCATGGCTTCTAAATTTGTTGATGAAGTAATGGTTGCTTATGAGGAATATATAGCATCTCCAGATAAGATAAAAGATCACCTAGACTTCGAACAATATATGGAGCATCGGATGGTTTATAATAAGCAACGAAGCAATCAAAGAAATGTGAGCAGAAAAATGTAGAGAGCATTTCAAATAATATTCAGCAGAAACCTATGCCATCACAACAAAGATTAGCTCGTAGCTTGCAGCAGTCTGAAGACTCCATTTCAAGACAAAGCTCATCACAAAACAAAAAGAAATTGAGTTTCGTTGATGTGTTGGGGTTAAAAAGGGATCAATCAGCAGTTAGTGACCAGCATACAGCTGATCTTATGGAGGACAAAAATCAGACTTACATAGAAGTAGATGTTGGGCACAGGACACTTCAGGATGAGCAAGTGTTGTATGAAGACAAACCAGTTGCCTTAGAACAGCCACATGAAGATAAGGTTCCTTGTGATGCTTCATCAATTACTATGAAAGAAGAAGTGTACAGAAATATGGCTTCTACAACATCTTTTGAGACAACTTCTATTGAAGAGAAAGTTTTACACCATGATAGTGGTTTTGTTGAACCCCAGGAAGATATTATCAGCACTAACGGAGATGATATCAGCCTTGAGATCAATTCTGATTTTATGAACAGCAGTCCATTACTTTCACAAAATCATGAGGTGACGGATAAAGTACATAAAGATGGTCATGTTATGGAATCTCCTAACATTAGCATTGAAGTTTTGCATGTTGAGCTTGAAGAATGTTTGGTGGATTCAAGTCACAAACAGTCTGATTTTATATATCAGACCTTGGAAGATGTGAACAAAACTCAAGTTTTGTGTGATGGGTGGCTACAAAGGGCTAAGAAGGCAAAGATGTTGGCTGCTCAAGCAAAACAGCGTTTGCAAGAGGTCAAGGAACGCTGCAGCCAGCTAGATCAAGCAAAGAAACAAAGGGAGTCGCACCTTAGATCTCTAATTCTTCCAAGAGAAGAACATGTAAGAGGTGAGCATGCTATGGATGGACTTCAGTGACTTTGGCAACAGAGGTGTGTGAGGATATTGTCATAACAGCAGCTTCTACCTTGCCAGTCAAGACATCCTATGAGGTACATAGCAGCAATACCTTAGAGGTTGATGACAACACACATGATGTTGCTGATTATGAGGTGAGTGATGCAGATTCAACTTCATGCTATAGTGCAGATTTGGATGGAGAACAGAAAGTGATTCAAGAGGGATTTTCCTCTCCTCAGTACAGTTATGACTTTTATGATCAGCAAGCTCCAATCTATGATATTGATGGAGAAGAATCAAAAAATGAGGCGGATGCTACATCTTCTTGTGATAATCCGCTCTTTGAGGTGGATGCTGATTCTACTCTTGACCCTGGTTTAAGGGTGAGCTTAGATCATAGGATCAGAGATTCCGTTAGTGCATCGGGATTTCAGACAGAGCTCGTTGAGGAGATTCCCAGTGTGTACATGGTTAGGAGTCTACATAGTTTCTTTCTCAGTCATCATGTACATGATCTGTTTCGGATGCACAATTCTAGTATGCATGTGTTAGACATGTGGGATGATAGCCTATCTCGTGCAGTCTTAGGGAGCACGTTTTGTCAACGGTTTGACTTGCTTTCTTATAAGTTCCTCTCTCCTGTGGCAGATGGTGTTGAGATTGACAGGGTACAGCACGATGATCCAGTTGATCAAATTTGGGAGTTACAGGAGACAGTTGATGACAGTAGGGACATTTCACGACACTATCCTTGGGATCCTGGTGGAGTGGTTGATTCTTTGCTGTTGAGATTGCTTGCGGACAAGCAATTTCCGGGAGGGCGGACTGTAATGTCCCCTTTTTCGGCATGATCATGTTCGATGGTGGTTAGCCTATTACTCAGACTCTCGTAGGCTAACAGGTTGGTTAGAGGGTCAGTGGTACTTTCTGGAGAGTTTGATCGTTCTGGTTTTCAGAGCCCAGTGACTGGTTCACACAGGCGTTGGCAGTGCAGGAGTCGACAGCTTCTGACGGCACAGGATTATATGGTGTTTTGAGTGAGTAATGGGTTTTTAAGTGATTTAAATATTAATTGATTTAATATTTAATTATAAAGTCAAATTGACTTTATATTTTTAAATCACTTAAATATTCTCTAAAAGTGATTTAATATTTTAAATCACTTAAATGAATAAAGTGCGCCCAAGTATTTAATTCATATACTATTGAAATGAATTAAATATTATTTAAAAGATTTTAATATCCAAAAGTGGCGTATTTTCTTGGGATTCGTGCCTTTGCATAAAAGGGCATTTCTGGCAATGAGAAACTCACCTTTTGACAATTTTGACTTTGCCTTGGTTATTCTTCCTGTGCATTCTCCTGTGATCAGGGTTTGAACAATTTTTCCATTGAAGAACGATAACTCTTCAGTGTTGAGCACTTTTGAGGCTGTGAGAGATCAGCTGAATTTGTGCAGTTTGTGAGAGCTTCATACAGAGGTTCTATTGGGCTTGAGCTGTGTTTCCTATTGGATTTCTTTATCAGTTTCAGAGGGTTTTGGGAGATGGCGCCTTCATTTCATCTGGCAGACATCATACTTCTTGGCCGTACCTTCTAAGTGAGAATTCAGGTTGTTTGCAGTGAAGTGCGTGGCTCTTGTGCAAAGGCGTTTGGGAATTTCTTGGAGAAACGCCTTCTTTTCTGAGGGTTTCTCTTCATCATTTTAGGCGTTTGGCTTGTACTCTTCATCTGCCACCGTTTTCAGGCTGGATTTTGCATTCTGTAGCTTTCTACACCAGATTTGGTCAGTTTTTCACCATCTTGGCTGGCAAACTGGACTACTTTCTTAAATAAATAATCTGGACACTTCCGGGTATGTTTATGAGTTCTAAATCCATTGTTGAGCATATTTATTATCTTCTGTATTGTCAATTCGCCTGAAATAACTCAGATTTACATTTTATATGCATTTATGTTGTGCGCCCCTTCTCTTCTGTCTATCAAACTTTCTCTAAAAAACTAAATAACACTTCAAAAACTTAAGAAATATTGGGGTTTGAGTTGAGAGCCAGCAGGGCTCATCACAACCTGGGGCAGTTTTGTCCTAATGTTGCAGTTTCTTCTTGAGTAGAGATAGACCTTCACTACCTATCGAAGATGTTTGCTTGATATATAGCTATGTAGGGGAAAACTAGGTGGTGCTAAGAAGCACTATTCAGACCTGCTATAACAAAGGGGAAGAGCAATTGAATCCCTTGTTAGCAATTAGTCCCTTGGATTGATTCAACAAAGATTGAAATATAGAAATAATTGAGGTGTTGGAATGCTGATTTTCGTCTTTAGACGATGTAAGATCTGACAGCTGAAACTGCAGGTGAGTGATATGCGAATGTTTTGTCTGAGTTGTTGTTTGTGCGATCATATGATCATGTGTTAGAATGAACTAGGGTGATACCTTTAAAACCTTTGTCTTGTTGGACGATAGGTAACAGTCATATTTTGGAAAGGTCAGGTGGGAAAAGGTTAAATTTGAATTGGAAAATAGGAGGATGAGGCTATGGCTGGTCAAGGGACAAATATGCAGGCACAATCCAATCCAGGATGGGCAATGTTTTGAAAATTGAATCAGGAATGTCCAGCATCTAGTGATATGGCATAAGAAAGTGCTGGATTGAGGTTTGGGGTCAGCAAGTGTGCCAAAAGAGACTAATTAAGTTTTAAGACTAAGTATCAAAGACATTCACATAAAGTGGTGTAAAATGAGTGGGTGTAAGTTATGCACTTTTCTCCTCTACACTTGGCCCTCAAACAATTTGAACATATTTCTCATGAAGTTTAACCCAATTTAATAAAGTCGTCCCACCTTTACATCAATCTGTGGTGATTCTTGTAGATTATTTTGTGTTGGACATTTCTCCACCTATAACTTCTAGTTGTTTCCTCAATTGCAGGGATCTCTCTTGCTTTAGCTTCAACTCTTGTACCTTCTCGATTATTTAACAAGATTATTTACCTCATTTGTTACCTTGTGTATTGCAGTCACAGTGGACAAATCCCCAGCTCGTGCCAAAATATGGGGGCAGCTTGTGGTTATCTCTTGTTCACTTTGTTGCAATTTTGCATTGGTCTTGTGTTTGTTGTGTAAGTGTGCGGAAACCCTCAAATATAGTGGCAGACCATCTTTTAGCTCTTGAAGCTTGCTCTTATGCAATAACTTTGTAGGAACCTTTGTAGTAGCATTACGGGTTTATGAGGATCTACTTGTATTTGTAAATATGTAGCTTGAATAATGCATTGCATTGACAAAGAATGTACCAAAGGGTTCTTTCTTCTCTTTTGAGCACCAATTTCTAAAGGCATTGAAGTATTGGGATTCCCTAACAACTTTTGTGGTCTTGTGGTGCTCAATTTCTCTTTCCTTGCATTTTTTTCCTCAATCCCTTTTTCTTCCTTTTTCTTGAGCTTTCCTTTCTATTTTGTAGGGGGTCCTTGGTTGGTTGCTCTGAAGTGCCCTCCCCTACCATGGTGCTTGTGCATGTATCTTGTTGTTCAAGTTGTGAGTTTTTTCTTTTCCCCATGTCATGTCCCTGAATTGGAGGTAGCGTAATTTAATTAAATTAATTGATTAAGTTATCCAAATATTGATATTTCATAAGGATGACTAATTGATTATTTTAATTAAATTAAAGTGGAGTATTGAATTAATTATTTAATAAAGTTATCTTAATAAAATAATATCTCAAAGGTAACTTTATTATAATTAATTTAATAAAGTGACTATAATAAAATGATATATCATAAAGTCACTTAAATAATAAAATAATATTTTATTCTAGAAGCTTCTTGGAGACTTGTTGAGAAATCTATTTAAGAAGCTGTTGACTAAGCATATGAGGATACTTGATTTGAAATTCATTACTCTTTACCTGCGTGGTAAGAAGCTGAGTTGAATGCTTAGCATTTTGCTTGAGGGTTTGAAGACTCTAAGGTACCGGTTTCGGTTGTGAAATATCAACCCTAGCTGGAGTTGAGAGAAGGAGATATTTTAATCTTCTTCATTGTACAAAATTGTGTGGCCAAGCGCCCAATTTTGGAGATTCGATTGGAGCATCATATTTTCAGTTGAAGAGATATTTTCAGTCCTTTAGGAAGGACGATTTTGGCATCAAGTAAGGCATATTTTCTATTGCAAGAGCTGGTTCGAATTATATATATATTGCAGCATTTTTTACAGTCATAGCTGGAGGTCGATCTGCACATGGCGTCTTCAGATTTTTGATCATAGTGCTTCATTCTTGCATCGATTTGTCTTGGGTAATTGAGCGCTCCACTTGGGGAAGCTAGGCGACCATTCTAGGAGATATTGCAAGGTGGAAAAAGTCTGCAATTATTTTTATTTGGGTCTGCACTTCGAGAACAAGGGCGGCAGCTTTGGGAGGTTTGATTCTTCGTTTAGCAAACTTAATAATTGCTGGTTGCTGCTGGACAAGTTCGCCACTTCACCTTCAATCATTTTAGCACCTTCATACCAGGTTCTTTCATGACATTTAACATAGTTTGCATCGTCATATCAAATTGTAATAGGCGTTGCCATATAGTGGCTGTAGGTGCACATTTATATCAGACTTGTGTAATGTCATTTCATTGTAAGCCAAGAGTCTTGGCATTGCATATTGAGTAGTTGTAATCGTCATATCAGCATTGTATATCAGCTTGTACTTGAGTTTGCATCTAATGAAGAAGACATAAGGCTGCATGCTATATGTTTGTCTAAATGTCTATTAGCTGTAAGTGATCATTTGTATATAAAGTTTGCATGACAAGTGTTTGGGAAAATGTCCAAGGCTGTAGATGATTATTTCAGTCCTTAGGATGCATGTTAAATGTTTGTAGAAATGCCCATAGTGCTATAGCTGCATATATATCATCATTTTCCGTCATATGCTTGCATTTTCAAGTTCATTTAGTTGCTACAATCTATTTTCAGTCATCTCAGTTATATCTTCAAGTTATAACAGCATATCAAATTGCATTCAAAACCATAAAAATACAAAAACAAAACAATTAGCAGCAAGACCAGGTTGTTGGCAAAGTGTTTGACGATATTCTTTGAGTCTCACAGCAGCAATTTAAGACCAAATTTCTCAAGGGATATTACACCCCACCACTAAGTTTTATTAAACTATTCTAGCAATGTTATCAAAATTTCTTCTTCAATCTTGGCTTTTTGACTTATGGTTTCATTAATATCACCAAGTGGTGGAGGTCCTAACTCTAGTCTATATTCTTGAGGTGGAGGCTTTATCAATTCTTCATCTTTGTAGCTTTCCCTACTAGTGTTTGCACCATTGATGAAACCAAGGAACCAATCCCTTCAACTATTGGCCCCTAAGCACTCTTGTACCTTATTTCTCTTTGTATTATGGTGTTCATCATTTGGGCTAGGAGATGGAGGCGATGGGCAATTGAGTAGCTATGGACGTTGGGTTGCTATTATCAGCTTGTTTCTTTGTCTCCAAGGACATCTTGAGATTGTTCGATAATGAACTAAAGGCTTGAGATTGGGCCTTTGGCTGGGATTTCATTGGGGATATGGTGGATTGTGTGACAAGTTTCTCCATTGAGCACCCTTATTTATTTACCCCTAAAAATTTAATAGGTTTGACAATCATTTCCATTCAATAACTTACTACATGGATCAAGGCATTTGATATTGTTAGTGGTGATCTCAATATCACCGTTTCATCTTGAGGTGGCATGCTCACTAGACCTTCCATGTGTTTGCCCATTTGCCTCTATTAGTATATTACTTGATTCTCTTTCTTGTTGTCTTCTACTAGCTTCTCTCAACATTCTCTTTTGTCTCTTCCTTTCTTTCATAGAGTAAAAGTTCTTGTGCTTTCTCTAATGGTGACATCTTGATGCGATCTACTTCATCTCCTCCTTTCTACTCCTCTACAAATAGTATTTCCTTGTTTTCTTCTCCTCACTTTGGTTTTCCTCTTCTCCCTTATGAGTCGTAGACTCCTAGTTCTTCCAACTCCAACTTCGCAATCTCCAACTTTCCTTGTCCTCTACTACTTCACATTTTGCTTGCATTTGTGGCCTTTGATATTGCAAATCTACCACAAAATTTGGTTTAGTGAAAGGGTTGAGTTTAATTTCATGCTTCTTGGACTTGTGAAATATGAAATTATTGTACATCTTCCTCTTCTTTAGCTAAAGCAGAAATTGGGATTGCCTATGCTAGTTTTTGGTCTTCTTCCACCACAAGCTTCACTTTTTCTTCTTATTTCAACCTCTTCTATTGAATAGTGTGAGATGGCTCTTGTTGCTCCTACACCATCTAGTGTGCAAATTACATTTTCTCTTTGTGGTTGAGCCATGTTGACATCCTCAATTGTAACAGTAGTGCCTCTTGCAATCCTCATGGTGTCAAGATTTTTTAGTTTCTCAATGTATCTTTGACCTTACCATACTTCTCAAGGTGACTGCATATCTAATTCAATATAAAATATGAAGTATTTTCTTGCAAAATTGGCCAATTCCTTGCTTGCACCAGAATGACAATTTGAACTTATTCAACTTGTTCTAGGATATTGTATTAAAGCTTCATTTGACCCCTGAAAGTGCATCACTTTTTTCATTGGCTTTTCTTTTTAGACTCTCTTCGCTAGGAGTTGGATGCGAGCTTTTTAAACCTCTAAGGATTATGTTGTATGCTGCAAATTATAATTCATTTTCATTCCTTTAGTTTCTTGCAGCTCATCACTTGAAGGTAGAGTTCCTAGTGGTGTCATTTTCTTTGTTTGCTTCCTCTTTTGTTGCACCACTAAAACCCTAATATTGGGTCCCATTGAAGAAAATGGAATTTTATTTTGAAAACGTGTCTTGGTACCTCTAAAGATTTGTAGTTAAATCATACTCTGATACTATAAATGGTAAAAGACATGACATGAACACATTATTTACTCTAACTATAGCCAGGCTGATTCCTTTTATATGTAATTTGCACCCTTTGTGGATTGCTCTTTGAGAAATTATTTGGTATCTTGGTATTGTTTTCCATGATTTCTTTTAGTTCCAAAATCCATAGCTTGAATTCATGTTGTTTCTTGTATTGAACTGTCCTTTGACAAAATAACATATTTTTGAAATAATCGCATTGATTCACAATTCGCAGGAGTCTCCACAAGTCCATGTAGAGTTCATCAATAGACTAGCACAAACATGTAGAGAAACTGGTAAATGGAGTTTTGAGTTGTGTATGCTTATCCTTGCATTCCAAGTTTTCATTCACCAAGTATTGTGTCCAATTCAGAGTTACTTGCTCGTGGACGATTTGGTAGGCAATGATAACTACACTCCCTAGTATATCCTTCCAAGTACTAACCATTTGTTATGCTTTGAAAACAATCTTTGATATGCTTCACTTGATGGACTACCTTTGGTTGGCAATGGGCTCTGTCCTAGATTATATTTTCTCCATTATTTACCAGCACCACAACCTTGTAAATAGTGCTTCCATCAATGCACATCACCAAGTCTGAACAAAGCTGTAATTTATCACTAGATATAAATGATAGCATCAATTGAGTAAGGTTACTCAACATACCCGAAATGGGGCAACTTGAGCAGCTTCTCCCTGTCAGTTGTCTCGAAACCCTATAAGGTTGGCTTGAGTGGGTCTTGAAGATCTTTTACCATCCAATAGTCTCTTTGGTGAAATGGCCACTTGTCTGCTGAATTGATATTAAGAATCTCATTTTCCACCTCTAACTCTTACTTCTCTAGCTTCATCATAGCCACATTTCCTCAGTTGTAATTTCACAAATTTCATCAAATTTAACAATGGTTGTTGCAGAGCTAGATGCTTGGATGGCTGTCATTTTGTTGAACTTTATGTTTCTTTCCTTTCCTATGTTAGTGTCTCTAAAAACCGTAGCAATTCTTGGTGTTGGTTGAAAGCTCAAGCAAATGATAGTAAAATTTTACCTTTCTGTATAATTTAATTACTTTTGTGTCACCTAAAGTAATTTACATGCATGCGCTACCTCATCTTTGTCTTGCCACTTGAACTTTGTCATTGTTATTCATTTTGCACTTTTTCTATTACTTTCTTGCCTTTCTTTTCTGTTAGTTTTTATGTTTTGCATTTAGACCAAAATTTTGCTGCTGCTTGTACTCTCCAAAAATTTTCTGCCTCCAAAAATGTGCACCTTTTAGTGCTAAATTTTTATAGCTTCTACATACTCTTTTCTGCAGTTCTTGACTGAAATTTCACACCTCTCAATTTGAAATTTTGCATCAACTCCAAATTTTTTAATCTTTTTCTGTTGAAATATTGCAGTTGCTTCCTTCTTTACCATTGACTATGTTATAGTTTCTTGGATCTCATTTTGCAGCTCCTCTTAGTCAAATATTCACACCCCCAAATGTCCACTTTGTGCACCTTTTCTTTTCTTCACTTCACACTATTTTCTCTTCTCAACACTTCACCTTATATGTGCCCTTTATTTCACACATCGTTGTACAATATATTTGCACCTCATAGTGCCCAAGCATCGCCACTTTTGCGAATGAAAATTCTCACCTCTAGGCTACTTAATGTTAGATTTTGGATCAGATTTAACAGAAAACAGAAAAGTAAACACAAAACAATGAGCACAAAGATTTATCCTGGGAAAACCCTCCTACTCGAGGGAAAAACCCAGCAGCAAATTATTCTCTTATAAATCAGAAATAATAGTGCAGAAGTAGCACTCAGAATCAGGCCCTAGAAAGGCCGAATATCATACAATAGACCAGCACTTGAAGATAGTGCGAATTCCTTAGTTACAAAGAATATCAACTCTTCTTCTTGAAGCGAATCTGCTCCTCTTGAATGCGAATCTGCTGCTGAAGGAAATTGAATTGAGAATGGAATGATTGATTGCATAATGTGGAGACTCTATCTCCATTATATACAAGACTAGGCGAGCTCTCCTCTTGAGCTGACCTAGGAAATGTAATATTTGTTTTATAATTGAAAGGCCGACTTGCCTTGAGTAAATTATTCTTTGGGAAATACCTCCCGCAGCTACAAAAATACTAACACTTAAAAGTTGTATCTTTTTTTCACAACACAAAAACATAATTTAAAAAAAATATTTTCTCCAACATTTCCACTCGTCAAAACGTATGTGGGGTTTTATATAGACCTAAACATTTGTAATTTGCTGCAAATATCTGGAATAAACATCAACTTTCCCTCACAAATGTGATATATTTCTACCTTCTCTCATAACTTCTGTAGCCTAATCCATCCTTCCACAACGACAAATGTTTAAAAAATTTCCTTCTTATTTGTACCAACTTCATAACAATTGAAAAAAAACATACTTTCTCTTATGCCTTCTTCCCTTGTGCTCTTTTGGCACACTTATTCACAACTTACTTTGTTCCACCACTCAGCATTGATAGGGCTTAAGCCAATTACGATTCACATATTGTCCTTTCATCTGCCTATGCTTGCTTGCCCCTTTGTTAATGATGCGGTGGATTACATATGGACTTTGCCATTGAATTCTTAATTTCCTAGGGTATGCTTTACAACTATTCTCATACAACAGGTGTGACCCTTCGTAAATTCTGCGAGTCATAGTTTCATATCATGCCATACCATTTGTTGTCTTTTCTAAACCTCCTATTTGCATTTAGAGATTATTTGGCCTTATCTAGTTTAGTAAGATCCTCAAATTCTTCCTTATCTGGGTTCAATGGTTTTTCCTCTCCCATTCTAGTTATTATAGCAACTTGTAGGATCAGAAGGATATATTCATTGGTATAGCAATTTCTAATCCATCTACTGATTAAAATTGTGTCTGCCTTGTAGACCTGCAAAAGTTTTTGTTAAGCGGATAGTATTGTTGGGATCCTTTCTTCCTAGTCATCTCAGTTCACATTGCGGATTTTGCCAATATGCTTTCTAATACCTTGTTAAAGTTTCTGCTCAGTTGAATGGTTGTGGGTGATGTGGGGGCACTCTTGTGATATGTGATCATGAGCACCTTGGTTTAGGCTTCAATTATTTTATTTAGAAAGCGAGTTCCACTATCACTTACCAATATCTGTAGATATCCAAACAAAATAATGTTCTCATTCAAGAACCTCATAGTGTCACGAGCAGTGCAATATGGTGTTGCCACGGTTTCTCCACATTTTGTGAAGTAATTGGTGGCAGTTATGAGAAGGCTAACATTGGTCTCCTCACTTCTCAAGTAGTTGGGTGGCTAGCATTTCATCTTTGTGAACTGGCATTTGTAACAATTTTTTGCCAACTTTTGTGTATCTATAATAAAGCTGGCCACTATAATCCTGTCTGAAGGACCTCCATTGTTGTTTGTTCTACTGCAAAGTGCCCTACCACCCCTTCACGAGCTTATACAAATACCATTTCCCTCGCTTGATGCAATGATACTTTCCTATGCTTCTCATTTGCCAAATTTTACAGAAAAAATTCTACTAGAGTAAATGGAAGGGCTTTGATTAGCAACTACTTCTCTCTTGCTTTGGTTACATAGACTGAGGAAATATCATGCCTGTTATTAAGTACTGTCTCCAAAAATGTTGCTTTCTCTTGTTAATATTCAGGCATAACATATGTTAAGGATAATAGACAGCATCGATAAAATGCTCCAGCTTGATAAATTAAATAATAGCTATGTAGCTATTTAATTTATATATATGGCAACGAATTTGTTTAAGAAATAAAGAGACTCATCCAAGGCCAACCTCCATCATCATTGGCGCGATTATCTATGAGGACGACTTATCTTATTGGTCACATTTATTTGTAAAGAAATTTATACTTATTGTTGTGGCCGACTTGCTTCATGGAAGAAGGTGCCTCTTCAAATTGTATATATAGAAGATCACTTATCATTTGTATTCATTTCAAGTTCGATTTATTTCAGTCAAGTGCGAATTTCCTTAAGAGCAGGTTGCGAATCTATTCAAGGGCAGATTTAGTTATCATAGAAGTGCAGATTATTATCAGGCATTGCATCTGTGTTAGGTGCTGAAGATTGGCCTTGTAATTGGCCTCATTGTAAAGAGATTTGTTGTTGCCATTTATATATATAAGAGTGATCTTTGTTGCTGGGTTTTTCTCCCTCAAGAGGAGGGTTTTCCCAGGGTATCTGTTGTGTTATTGTCTGATTTTGAATTAATTTTCCGTGCATATAATCTGATCATTAAAATTTACAACATATACCCATAATAAACGAACATTTAGGAAGCTTTCCTGAAATGCTTTGATTCTTCTCCTAATTGTATCCAACTAAGGTGAATTGTATCCAACTAAGGTGATTTGGCCTTTGATGTAATGGTTTTTTAACTAAATACTTCAATGCATGATGATTTGTGTAGAATTTAAATTGTGGAAGTAATAGGTAATGCTTAATTTTTTGAAGAGCATATATGCTCATAAAGTTTCCCTCCCTATCATGGTATAATTCTTATTAGCCCAAGATAGAATTCCTGCTTGAAAAACTCACATGTATGTGGAATGGCTTTGACAAATTTGGAAAAGTCAGTACAACGACAGTGATCAATTTCTCTTTCAATGTTATGTAAGCATCATAACACTCTTGTGTCCTTACAAACCTTGTATCTTGACACAGTAACACTTTCATAGGTCCTATAATGGTAGCATAAGCTCTTATAAACTTGTTTCAGTATGTTTTGTTTGCCAGAAAGCTATGTACTTGGATTTGTAGGTGGATTGAGATTCAAGAGAGAAAAATCCAAACTGGTGTAAAGAAAAACCATTTCTACAAGTTTAGACCAATTCACATTGCTACACCTTTTAAATAATAGATTTAAGCATAGATAGACAATTTTTGAGAATCAAAAACACTACCCAATCATCCAAGTAAGAATTCCAAAAAGTTGTAGATAAAATCTATGAATAGTGTAATGACTATCTTGGAAAAGACTATTGGAGCATTTTTTAACCCAAATGGCATCACTTTGCACATAAATTACCTCTGTTCTGTAGGACTGGTGGTCTTGTATTGATCTTCCTTCACATGTTGGTGACCTCTAAAGCCATTAGGGAAGGAATATTATTTGTCTTGTCATAACTTCCAAAAATTTTCAGTAAAAGAGGTTGGGAATGGGTCATGACAAAGGCCTCATTAAAGTCTTAGAAGTCTCCACATGTATTACACTAGTCCTTTTGAGTTAAAACTACCATTAGAATCGTCCGATTGGATTTGTATACAGGATAGATCATCCCAACCTCAAATCTTACATCTATTTCTTGTTTAACATTTAAATTTATGTTTGGAAAAAGCCTTTCACTAAATCAAGTAATTGACATTAATTACTTCTTCAAATCATTCTAATCCATTTAGAATCAAACAAGGTTTAAGCACAAGGAGGCTTAGGAGGAGAAGCATATCCCTGTTGCTTGCAGCTACATTGTCACATTCATAACCCTAGATTGTTAGACACACAGGACAACTAAGAGAGGGGGGGGGTGAATTAGTTGTGCATTAAAACCTTTAAACCCTTATTGAGTATTAGCATAAATGTAAACAAATGAATCAACAACATATCCACAATCATTCACAATAGAACACCATATTTTTACATGGAAAACCCTAAAAGGGAAAAACTATGGTGAGGATTAACTCACTATATGAAAACCAAAACCAATTACAAGAGGCTCACTGCCCAAAGGATTCACCATCCAAAAAGCAAAAGGCTCACTGCCTAGGAAGATCACTTCTTTCGGATTACAAAGAAACAGTTACTAGGAGGCTCACTACCTCAGAGCAATTGGAGAAACCACCACAATGTCTCTTTACCATTTGCAACCTTCGGCTCACTGCCTCTAGCAACTTCCGACACATTAAAATGTAGACACCTTCTGCTTACTACTTCCAGTAGTCTTAGGCGTTCTTGCTCGCGCTCTGATCTCAACACACATATACATCATTCCATGCCACACTCATCTCCAAAAAATTTTCCTTGCATATATATCTTCCGCAACCACAAATAACCTTCACTAGGTTGGCTTCAATGAAACGTATGCACCTCAAACGTGCAATCACCAAATAGGTCGGCACCAAACACTTTCATGGTGGAAAGAAGTGAGGGTGGACCACATCGAGGGTTAACCAAGAACCAAATCTACACCGACAAGCTACACCAAGCTTTCACAAACTACGAAGCTCGTTCGCAAACAACGCTAACATACGAGGTCGACCAAACCGACAATAACACCATCAAGCAACCAAATTCACACTTCACCAAGGCCAAAAAAATCCCGTAGACCGTGTAGCCACATTACACAACACCTTGAAATATCCAACACCAACAGAATATTCAAAACCACTGGCGCAAACACATGAAACTGAGAATACTATCATCTTGTACAACTAGTCAAACTGCCATAGAGATACAACTCATGAACTAAGCCTGCAGAACAGTTGGGCACTAGACAAACCAAGGGAAGGTAGGTACAGGCAATATTAGCACATTCCTAAATCCGCAAGACAAGAAACTTTAGCGCGAAGAAATGCAGAGCAGTTCCATTTCTCCTAGACATCCCTCTTCACAAGCCAGAGACAATCTAGCACATTGTCAAACATATCTTCATTGCTGCAAGATCCATAACCTGAAAATCAGGATATAACACCTTCGAAGACCTCTGATCATCACTTTCAAACTGCACAAGCACATCTTCAAGAATGAAGAAATGTGGAGCAAAATATAGAACACTTTCCAGTCACCTTGTACAATCTTTATGCAAATTTTCTCAAAAGCACTTGGAAACCAAGTGATTGTTGTATCTAAAACACTTGCTCAACCCCATACACACCATCTGCAACACCTGCTCAACACCATACACACCTTCTCAACATATCCACACTAGAGGTTGACATCAATGACAACACTGATGACAACATAGTGCAACAATCTCCCCCTTTGTCATTGATAGGAACAATTGTTGAAAAACCATGAACAACAAAAAAAAAGCAACTCTGTAACTCCAATACTCAAACAACTCTCCCCCTTACTTCAGTTCTCTCCCTTGAACATTTCTTTCCCTGTGATTTTCAGACTTGTCTCCTTTTCTTGTATTTTTCAGACTTCTCTCTCCCCCTTTGACATCAATGGCAAAGGGAAACACCTGCACACTTGACCTTAGGCACAAGAAGTGCTCCCCTTGATTGCACCATCCAAAAACACCACTACCTACTCCCCCTGAGAGGTAGCCTCCATCAGTCCAGGACAAACAATATATCTTGAATTATTCCCTTGGACAGATGCACAATCTTATGCATCTAGTTGAAAGGAGGGGCAACAACCCCTAGCTTATGTCTGAGATACCCAAATGTATCTTTTGGAAGAGCCTTTGTGAAAATGTCTACTAGTTGATCCTTTGTAGGCACATACTCCAACTTCACTTCCTTCTCAACAACTTTCTCTCTTAGAAAGTGATACCGGATAGAGATATGCTTTGTTTTTGAATGCATTACCGGACTTTTTGAAATGTTGATAGCACTTGTATTATCACAAAAGATAGGAATAGGTTCATCATATGATATTATGATATCCTTCAATGTCCGCTTCATCCATAACACTTGTGTACAACAAGATGCTGCAACAATATATTCTGCCTCTGTAGTAGATAATGACATTGAATCTTGCTTCTTACTTATCCAAGAAACTAACCTGTTTCCAAGGAAGAAAGCGCCTCCACTTGTACTTCTTCTGTCATCCGCGCAACCTGCCCAATCTACATCTGTAGAAGCACTCAAGGAGAAATTAGTATCTTTAGAATACCATAGACCAAAGTCCAGAATGCCCTTCAAATATTTGAATATCCTTTTGACTGCTACCACATGTGACTCTCTAGGATCTTCTTGAAATCTTGTCACAAGACATATTGCATGCATAATATTAGGTCTAGTTGCAATTAGACATAGTAATCCACTAATTATGGATCTATACTTAGTCTGATTTGTCTTAGAAGATTCATCATTTTTGCTTAATTTACAACTAGTAACCATGGGAGTACATACTGGTTTAGAATCCTCCATTCCAAACTTCTTTAACATTTCCTTTACATATTTTGATTGTGAAATGAATATACTTTTTTCTAATTGACTAATTTGTAGCCCAAGGAAGAAATTTATTTCTCCAAGCATTGACATTTCAAACTCATTTTGCATCTTGTTTGCAAACTTCTTGCATATGATCTCATTTTCTCCAAAGATTATATTATCAACATACACAACCACAATCAGGATTTGATCTTTCTCAACTTTGAAGTAAAGGTTGTTGTCTGCGGTACCCTTTTTGAATCTCTGCTACAGTATTTGTCCAATCTTGCATACCAGGTTCTAGGAGCCTATTTGGGCCTATATAATGCCTTCTTCAACCTGTAGACCATATCAAGATCTTCTGACAACTGAAAACTGTGATGAGCCCTGCTGGCTCTCAGCTCAAAAACCCTCTTTTCTTAAGTCTTAAAAGTGTTTTTAGAGTTTTTTAGAGAAATCTTAGTAGACAGAAGAGAAGGGGCGCAGCATATTTTTGCTCATAAAAGACAAATTTAAACTTATTTCTTCAAATTGAAAGTACAGAATGTATTATCTAACACCAACAGATAGATTAAGAATGATAAACATACCAATCAGGCTCCAGATTATTTAAATAAGAAACTGGCCAGATCTACAGCTGGAAATGGTGAAAACAGGCATAAATGCACGCCAAGACTCCAGACAAGGTTTCTCCAGCTCAGAAATTGGTCACAAAGCTCTGAAAGGACTAGGCGCCAATGATAGAAGTCAGAACCAGCCCAAAAGGAAGGCGTTTCTCTCTTTCACTTCACACGCCTTTCTAAGTCACAAACCCCAATGCTGGCCGTACGGCTATGGAAAACAATGCAAGAAGACTCTGTGGAAACCTCTGCCTCTGATGAAGGAAGCGCCACCAAGAAACCCTCAATTATTATACTGAAGAACAAACAACTGCATAAATAAATCCTCTGTCTGCAACTGTAGAACTTCTGTGTGAAGCCCTCAACCTGTACTGATTCAGCTGATCTTTCACAGCCTCAAGAGTACTCAACACTGAAGAGTTTTCCGTTCTCCAATGGACACAATGATCAAACCCTGGTCACAGGATATTGCTCAGAAGGAAAAATGCACAAGGCAAATCGAAATAGTCAAGAAGTTATTAGTTTCAATTGCCAGAAATGCCCTTTTATGCAAAGGCACGCATTTCAAGAAGAATACGCCACTTTTAGGTTTTAAAATCTTTTAATTAATATTTAATTCATCTCAATAGTTCATGAATTAAATACTTGGCGCACTTTTAATATTTTAAGCCATTAAAATATTAAATCCCTTTTTGAACATTTTAAGTGATATAAAATATTATTAAAGTCAATGTGACTTTAATAAAAAGGCGTTTAAGTTAAATAATTAACTTAATCACTTAAAATTCCATAACTCGCTCAAAACTCAGAGTATTCCTGTGCCGTCAGAAGCTGTGGACTCCTGAAATGCCAACACTCGCTGTGATCCAATCACTGTCCACTGAAAACAAGAACAATCAAACTCTCCAGAATGCATCATGACCCTCTATCCAAACTGGCTAGCCCACAAGGGTCCAATAAAGGGCTAACACACTGTCAACTATGATCATGCCGAAAACGGGGACATTACAGTCCGCCCTCCCGGAAATTGCTTGTCCGCAAGCAATCTCAACAACAAGGAATCAACCACTCCACCAGGATCCCAAGGATAGTGTCGTGAAATGTCCCTCCTGTCATCAACTGTCTCCTGTAACTCCCAAATCTGATCAACTGGATCATCATGCTGTACCCTGTCAATCTCAACACCATCTGTCACAGGAGAGAAAAACTCAAAAGAAAGCAAGTCAAACCGCTGACAACACTTGCTCCCTAAAACCGCCCGAGATATGCTATCATCTAACATATCTAACACGTGCATACCGGAATTGTGCATCTGAAGTAGGTCATGTACATGATGACTGAAAGTGAAACTGTGTAAACTCCTAACCATGTACACACTGGAAATCTCCTCAATGAGCTCTGTCTGAAATCTCGATGCACTGACGGAATCTCCAATACTATGATCAACGCTCTTGCCTAAATCAGGATCAAGAGTAGAATCAGTATCCACCTCAAAGAGCGGATTATCACAAGAAGATGTAGCATCTGTCTCATAAAGAGGATTTTGTACTAACTGAGCCTCATAACTGTACTGATCCCAATCAAACCTCTCTGATCCCATGGGACTAGAATCAAAATGATAATCCTCCTGAAAGATCTCATGCTCCTCTAGAATCTTTGGTTCTATCTTCTCACCTTTTTCGTTGATGAGAATGATAGATCGCATACTCCCATCCTCCAAACCAGCTTGCTGGTCCGTTAAATCAGCAAGGTCATCACCCTCATAAAACCACTCCATTTGTCTATTTGAACCCTTAGGCTTGAGAGGACAATTGTGGTTTTGGTCATAAGGAGCTTTGCAATAGAAACATAGCTTCCTCCTATGCAAATCATTTATTGTCTCTCGGTCCAAAGGAGCTGCAAACTTTCTCTTTTCATCAATCTTTTCTGATTCATTAGGTTCTGATTTGCTATCACTATAGGATGAAGATGCTTCTGCATTTGTAGTAAACTTACCACGTGAAGCTGTAAGTTCCATGCTACGAGCCTTTCTCATAGCTTCGTGCAAGGTAGGTGGATCGAATGCCTTGATCCAACCTTTCATGGGCTCATGGAGACCTTCTACAAATAAAATGACAAGTCTCCTCTCTGAGATTCCGGTAACCATAACCGAGAGCTTCTGGAACTCGCCAATATAAGACTCCAAGCTTCCCAACTGCTTCAACTGAGCAAGGTCTCTGAAAAATAGCTCAGGATCACGTCTATCAAACCTCTCTACCAGTCTATCAGTAAACTCCTGGTACGAGGTAATCCTGTCATGGTGTAGTGTAGCCATGCCATGAATCCACCAGTCATGTGCTACGCCATCAAGGTGGAGAGCTGCAAATCGAATGGCATCCTTCTCAAGCATGGGGTGTAGTGTCAAGAATGTATCAAGTTTACTAACCCAGGCACGTGCTGTAACTCTACCACTGCCATCATAGTGAACTAGGGTTAGTTTGCTGGTAGCCTGTCTGAGATCACTTTGCTTGTTTCTAGGCTGCCTGTCATTCCTGTTTCTGGTGTGTTCTCTCTTCTGGCTTATGAATCTATCGAAGTTAAGGTGCTCCTTAACCCTCAGTGGCAAATTATCCCACTCATCATTTATAGCCATAATGTTATCAGCAAAATTAATTTCACCACCCTGTTCAACTTCGTCCACTTCCTCAGCATCAACTCTGGTGAACGTAGGACATGTAGCTCTCTCATAGGTACGTGCTGGAGCTATAACTCTATGAGGCTCTATGTGGATACTGCCTTCTCGATCTGGATCCAAACTATGAGCCCTGTTCATTGACAAATTTTGAACATTCGTGCTGAGTTGTTGAAGAATAGTCGCCACCTGTTCTTGCCCTGCAACCATACCTCTAAGCACGTCTTTGGCTTCTCTGTCCTCATCCTCCCAAGTATTCCTGTGAGAACTTTCTCCAGCCCTGTTCGCCATATTGTCCCAATCTAATTCCTCCTCCTGATCTGCAAACGGAAATGGTGGAAAAGGATTTTGGTCGCCTCTCTGATTTCTAGGACCTCCTCTGAAATAGGACTTGCCAAAACCCTCTCTGTGAGACCTCATAAAATTCTCAAACCCCACAAGCTGGCAGGATGTGAGCTCTGATACCACTGTGATGAGCCCTGCTGGCTCTCAGCTCAAAAACCCTCTTTTCTTAAGTCTTAAAAGTGTTTTTAGAGTTTTTTAGAGAAATCTTAGTAGACAGAAGAGAAGGGGCGCAGCATATTTTTGCTCATAAAAGACAAATTTAAACTTATTTCTTCAAATTGAAAGTACAGAATGTATTATCTAACACCAACAGATAGATTAAGAATGATAAACATACCAATCAGGCTCCAGATTATTTAAATAAGAAACTGGCCAGATCTACAGCTGGAAATGGTGAAAACAGGCATAAATGCACGCCAAGACTCCAGACAAGGTTTCTCCAGCTCAGAAATTGGTCACAAAGCTCTGAAAGGACTAGGCGCCAATGATAGAAGTCAGAACCAGCCCAAAAGGAAGGCGTTTCTCTCTTTCACTTCACACGCCTTTCTAAGGCACAAACCCCAATGCTGGCCGTACGGCTATGGAAAACAATGCAAGAAGACTCTGTGGAAACCTCTGCCTCTGATGAAGGAAGCGCCACCAAGAAACCCTCAATTATTATACTGAAGAACAAACAACTGCATAAATAAATCCTCTGTCTGCAACTGTAGAACTTCTGTGTGAAGCCCTCAACCTGTACTGATTCAGCTGATCTTTCACAGCCTCAAGAGTACTCAACACTGAAGAGTTTTCCGTTCTCCAATGGACACAATGATCAAACCCTGGTCACAGGATATTGCTCAGAAGGAAAAATGCACAAGGCAAATCGAAATAGTCAAGAAGTTATTAGTTTCAATTGCCAGAAATGCCCTTTTATGCAAAGGCACGCATTTCAAGAAGAATACGCCACTTTTAGGTTTTAAAATCTTTTAATTAATATTTAATTCATCTCAATAGTTCATGAATTAAATACTTGGCGCACTTTTAATATTTTAAGCCATTAAAATATTAAATCCCTTTTTTTTGAACATTTTAAGTGATATAAAATATTATTAAAGTCAATGTGACTTTAATAAAAAGGCGTTTAAGTTAAATAATTAACTTAATCACTTAAAATTCCATAACTCGCTCAAAACTCAGAGTATTCCTGTGCCGTCAGAAGCTGTGGACTCCTGAAATGCCAACACTCGCTGTGATCCAATCACTGTCCACTGAAAACAAGAACAATCAAACTCTCCAGAATGCATCACTGACCCTCTATCCAAACTGGCTAGCCCACAAGGGTCCAATAAAGGGCTAACACACTGTCAACTATGATCATGCCGAAAACGGGGACATTACAAAAACCTTCTGGTTGTTCAATGTACACTTCTTCTAACTCACCATTCAAAAATGCAAACTTTACATCCATCTGATATATCTTGAAGTCTTTATGTGCCGCAAAAGCCAAAAACATCCTAATAGCCTCCATTCTTGCTACTGGAGCAAAAGTCTCTTCAAAATTTATTCCTTCCACTTGTGAGCAGCCTATACACACAAGCCTAGCCTTGTTTCTGATAACTTCTCCATCCTCATTCAACTTGTTTTTGAAAACCCATTTAGTTCCAATCACATTCTTGTTTGCTGGTCTTGGGACTAGTTCCCATGTCTGATTCTTTTGAATCTGCCTCAGTTCTTCTTCCATAGCATTGATCCAATTTTCATCCCTGCATGCTTCAGTAACTGTTTTAGGTTTTGTCTTAGAGAGTAGACAAAAAATTACCCGTTCCTCTGCTATAGCAACTTTTCTTCTTGTCAACACACCTTTGCTCTTGTCTCCAATTATTTGATCCTCATAATGATTTTTTTGCACAGATTTAGGAGTCTTAGGGATCTTTTCCGGAGCTTCTTCCTCTTCCACTAGCATTTATTTTTCTTCTTCTTTGCGAAGGGGTTCATTAGATTCATACCCTTCTATCAACACTGAGCTCTGATGTGATTCTTTATCCACTTTGACACTTGCACTTTCAATTATCTTCTTTAGTCTCTTGTTGTAGCACCTATATGCCTTGCTCTTTGTAGAGTATCCAAGGGAGATTCCTTCATCTGATCTTGCATCAAACTTTCCTAAGTTTTCTTCATCCCTCATGATATAACATTTACTTCCAAACACTTTGAGATATTTCACAGTAGGAATTTTTCCATACCATAGCTCATAGGGGGTCTTTGAACCGTTCACTCTTGCTTGTCCTCTGTTGAGAATTTAAACTGCAGTATGAATAGCTTCTCTCCAATAGACATCCATTAGATTTGCTTCCTTCAACATGGTTCTTGCTACCTCCTGAACTGTCCTGTTCTTCCTCTCCACAACCCCATTTTGTTGTGGAGTCTTAGGAGCTGATAAATGTCTTTTTATCCCATGATCTTCACAAAAACTTTTCAACTCATTTGAGGTGAACTCTCCACCTTTGTTAGATCTTAAGCATTTGATTTTCAAATCCTTTTTCATTTTCAACCATAGATTTAAATGTTTTAAGCTTATTTAGAGCTTTTGATTTTTCTTTGAGAAAGGTCACCCAAGTCATTCTAGAGTAATCAATAATCATCTATTAACAACATAAAATGCCTGTCCCCTTGAGGGCTTCTTGCTCTGGTAGGTCCGCATAGGTCTGTATGCACCAACTCTAAAGGTCCTGTAGTAGAATGTTCCTTAGTTTTGAACTTGTTCCTTGTTTGTTTTCCAACTTGACACTCTTTGCAAATCGCATTGATAGGCTTTGTAATTCTTGGCAAATCTCCCACAGCATGAGTAGAGCTGATCTTCACTAGGTTGTCAAAATTGATATGACCCATTCTTTTGTGCCACAACCAACTTTCATTAACTTGAGGCATAAAGCACTTACCACTAGCACCTTTGAGCTGATAAACATTTCCTTCTGTCATTGTTCTTGCAACAACCAAGATTTCGGATCTTCTTTTTTTGATTTCACAACCATCATCCTGAAACACCAAATTGTATCCTCTGCTACACATTTGTTCTACACTAAGAAGATTATGCCAGAGACCCTTGACATAAAGAACATCATCTGTCTTATGCTTGCCATCAAACTAATTGAACCTTTTCCACAGATCTTTGCAAATGTGTCATCACCAAACCTAATACAACCACCATCATATTTCTTAAGATTAACAAACTTACTCTTATCACCTATCATATGATTTGAGCATCCGTTGTCAATTATCCAGTAGTTTCTCTCCTCTCTTGCATGAAAGGTAGCCAACATAGTTCCTTCAATATTGTGACCTGTTTCCGGAGCAATTTCCTTCACACATCTCTCAAGGTCAGTAGAATTAGTTCCAACATTCAAAGCCATGAACAAACATTCATCACTTTCATTATCCAGTTGGTCTAATTCCTCATCATCACTATCTTCTTTAACATAATAACTCTTCTTGAAGGATTTACCTTTATGATCTTTATGTTTGCCATTTGAAACTTTATTTGTACATTTTGAAGCATAGTGACCTATCTTTCCACAATTGAAACATTTGAAAGGTAACTTACCTTTGTATTTGCCAGTGCCCTTTTTCAATCTTCTTACAAAGTTCGCTTCCACTTTATCAAAATCATCCAGACCAGATTCATCATTCCTCTCTTTCTTGCTGACTTTAAAATTAGTTTCTTTCTTTGGAGCATCTTTGTCAAACTCTCTTAATTCAAAAGTAGTTAAAGCACCAAACAATTGATCTCTAGTTTATTGATCCAAATTTTGAGCTTCCTCAATAGAAGAAACTTTAGCACTATAGGATTTAGGAAGAGTTCTTAATACCTTTTTCACTTCATTTTCCTCAAGCTTTCCACCAAGATCATTGATGGAGTTGACAATTTCATCCACCTTGTGCATGTAGCCTGCAATATTTTCATCCTCTGACATCCTTAGGGTTTCAAACTTGGCCTTGAAATTCTACTTCTTTGCTTGCTTAACCTTATCATCTCCTTCATAGATGCTTTTCAACTTCTTCGAGACCTCTTTAGTAGTTTTGTAGCTTATCACCTTCACAAGTTTTGAATTTGAAAGCCTACTCAAAATAACATTCCTCACTTTGCCATTCTCATATTCTTTGATCTCATCTTCACTTGTCGGACGAGTATTAGGCATAGTATATCCATTTTTGATTGATTTCCATACGCCAAACCCTAATGCGGTAAGAAAGGCTTCCATTCTGGCTTTCCAGAAGGCATAATTTGTTCCATTGAACATAGGAGCTTTGACACCATTCCTGTGTGCCATTTGGATCTACCTCAAGCAATTAAGCTACTTCCAAGGAACCTTTGCTCTGATACCAATTGTTAGACACACAAGACAATTGAGAGGTGGGGGGAGGTGAATTAGTTGTGCATTAAAACCTTCAAACCCTTATTGAGTATTAGCATAAATGTAAACAAATGAAACAACACATCCACAATTATTCACAATAGAACACCAAATTTTTACGTGGAAAACCCTAAAAGGGAAAAACCATGGTGAGGATTAACTCACTATATGAAAACCAAAACCGATTACAAGAGGCTCACTGCCTAGGGCTCACTACCCAAAGGACTCATTGTCCAAAAAGAAAATGGCTCACTGCCCAGGGAGATCACTTCTTCCAGATTACAAAGAAAAAATTACAAGGAGGTTCACTACCTCAAAGCAACTGGAGAAACCACCACAATGTCTCTTTACCATTCACAACCTTCGGCTCATTGCTTTCGGTAGTCTTAGGCGTTCTTGCTCGCATTTTGATCTCAACACACAATCACATATACATCATTCCATGTCACACTCATCTCCAAAAACTTTTCCTTGCATATATATCTTCCGCAACCACAAATAACCTTCACTAGGTCGGCTTCAATGAAACATATGCATCTCAAACGTGCAACCACCAAATAGGTGGGCACCAAACACTTTCGTGGTGGAAAGAAGTGAGGGCGGACCACATCAAGGGTTAACTAGGACCCAAATCTACACCGACACGCTACACTAGGCTTCCACAAACCACAAAGCTCGTCCACAAACAATGCTAACACACTAGGTTGGCCAAATCGACATTAACACCATCAAGCAACCAAATTCACGCTTCGCCAAGGCCAAAAACATCTTGCGGATTGTGTAGCGACATTACATAACACCTTGAAATATTCCAACACAAACAAAATATTTAGAACCATTGGCGCAAACACATGAAACTGAGAATACTATCATCCTGTGCAACTAGTCAAATTTCCGTAGAGATACAACTCATGAATTAAGCTTGTGGAACAGCTGAGCACTAGAGAAACCAAGGGAAGGTAGGTACATACAATATTAGCACATTCCCAAATCCGCAAGACAAAAAACTTCAGCGCGGAGAAATGTGGAGCAATTCCATTTCTCCCAGACATCCTTCTTCATAGGCCAGGAACAATCCAACACACTATCAAACATATCTTCTACTGTCGCATGTTCTAGAACTTGAAATTATGGATATAACATCTTCAAAAACCTCTAATCATCACTTTCAAACCACACAAGCACATCTTCAAGAATGAAGAAATGAGAAGCAAAATACAAAACACTTCATAGTCACCTTGTACAATCTTTCTACAAATTTTCTCAAAAGCACTTGGAAACCAAATGACCCTGTTGCATTTGAAACACCTGCTCAACCCCATACACACCATCTGCAACACCTGCTCAACAACATACACACCTTCTCAACATATCCACACTAGAGGTTGACATCAATGACAACATTGATGACAACATAGTGCAACATAGATATCCACCATGGGTTATGTCAAAATGATATAGTAGGGTTACAAGAAAAACTAAGAAAGGAATCTAATTCCTTTTCTGTCAAGCCCTTATTACGATTGATGTTAAGAGTATCTTGAAAAAGTGAAAATAAAAGAGCATATGAGCTGAATATTGCTAACCAAGTGTTAAAATTAACTAAAAGATCACCTCTTTACTTCATCTATGCTTGCTTATTCCTTCAATCCCAGAATCTCTAATTGTTGTGGGTTCTCAAAATCCTAATAAATAGACCTTGCCTAACTTCAATAAAAACTGAATTTCTTTTCTCCATTCCACTATTCAAACCTAAACAGTCCTCAACCTATCTCAAATAAGGCCTCAAAACTGAAGTTTAGTTTAGATTTGCTGTCCTCTCTTTGTGCATTGAGAGCTGCTGAGATTTTAATTTGTTTATTCTGCCATCACTCTTCCTTCCACAAAAGGAATAGTCTATATTCTTTAATTTTAGGGTTTTAATCTCACACATATCAACCATTCACTTATGGTCTTTTCCATCAAACCAGAATCATCACTTCTCGTCATATGAAACTTGACAATAATCGTGATCTCCACTTTATCCATGTGAACTGGCTGTAAATAAAATATTTAAAATGAAATAATCACTAGGTTAAACCTTGTCAATCATAAGTGATAAGAGTTCACCACTTTATTATGAACAAGAGGTTTTCATAGTCCATGATAATGAGACAAAAGATTTTGGTAAAAACTATGTTTATTTTCATCAATGCTTTAGTTACACTTTGTGATCCATCATTAGGATAAAAAATGTTTGAGGAATTGTAAGATTAGCTCATCAAATTGAATGAGAATTGGTTCACCTCTTGTTAAAAATGGATGGTATTATTACGAAAACAACACAAAAAGTTAACCCAGATTGCATAAATATCAGTTATGAAATAAGGAGCAAAAATATCCTTATATAAGATTACAATCGCCTTATCCTTAGAGGATAAGATTGACAACTCATAAAGCAAAAAGTTAAAACTTAAAGTCAACATGACTTTACTAAAGAAGATTCCTAAAGTCTATTCTAAAAGATAATTGACCATTACAATATAAAACATTGTTTTAATACCCTCCCTTAATGGCCAGTCTACTAACTACACCAAGCTTATCCCAAAATTTTACAAATTTGTTAGGACCCAAAGGTTGGGTAAGGATGCTTGTAGTTTGATCTTTTGAAGCAAAAAATTGTAACATAACCGATCAATCTTCTACAAGTTGTTTGGTGAAGTGAGAATGTATATCCACATGTTTGGTATGCTCGTGAAAGACCGGATTCTTGGCAAGTATGAGCACGCCTTGATTATCACAAAACAAGGGCAAAGGATCTACTTGAGGCATCTTCATGTTTGAAAATATCCTTCTGAGCCATACTACCTCACACACCGCTTTTACTATTCCTTGATATTCTGCTTCAATCAAGGAGAGAACAATTGCCTTGCAATGTCCCCTTCTCAGTAATCACCCAGGTGGACATTTTATTCTATTTAATTCCTGTAGGCTATAGTCGCAAAAAAGGGAATTCATTTATTTAATTGTTTAATATTACCTGGTAGGAAAAGTTCTTTTAAAAAGGGTAATGTTAAATAATTAATTAAATATGTTATAAAGTGACTTTTGGAGATAAATTAAAAAGTAACTTTATAAAGTCACTTTATTATTATTTTGAGCGGGAAATAAAGTGAAGGGATATTATAGTGGATTTCGAAGCTCATTTGCTTTATGCTTGATTTATTTTTTCACTTTCACTTTTGGAGAGCTTCTTTGGAGTTCTTGGCCTTGGGGAGGAGAAAACCTAGGGCGTCCGGTTTCGGTGGTGAAACGATTCCACCCTAGCTGGTTCGAAGGGGAAATCACACAAGTTTTCTAGTTAGGCTTCCATTGCAATTTTGTTCAAGAAGGATTTATGCTTCAGATTGGCCGCCATATTTCTTCATATATTCAGAGATATATTTATGGGATTGGAGTTAGTGATTGGCATCTAGGTATGAACAGCTTCTGCATATGGTTTTGACGCCTTATATGTGTGGAAACAAAGATTATTTCATGTGTTTCATCTGCTGGGCGAAATATCAGAGTTACTTGTGTTTATACAAACCCTCAGCGTGAAGGTGACTCATTCCTAGAGCAGGTCGTATCATATACCCAGGTTGTGGGTCCTTTCCAAGGGCTGTGGATGACAGAATAGGGTCGAAGGTTTATATAAACCCTATCGCCCAACCATCAGCAGTTGTATGGGTCTAGAAAAGAGGCGTTTACACATTGGAAGAGGGACGTGAACATCAGTTGAAGAGTCCGCAGCATTTCTCAGTTACAAAGCACTCTAAAGGGGGCACGTGGGAGTTACAAGGGTCCAACTTGTCTGCAAAATGAGCGCTTGGTGTGGGGTTATGTAGATGTGTGGATTGTTCAACATAAATTTACCTTGCAAGAGGGTGCGAAGGCTTCTCAGACCCCGGCGTGAACTTACCAGCTGAGTATATTTGCTAATGTAATTGTTACTTGTCTTTTGCTGCTCAGAATGTTAGTATAATGTGAACTTTGTACTGCTGTAACACATTCCTGAATCAATACATGTAATCTGCTCTTTGGCTATTGGTTAAGCTGAGTATGCATGAGACTGTTGTTTATTTCTGATATGTCATATTGTATACCAATCATTTATATAAAGAAAGAGAGTGTAAAACTGATTAACAGACCTGTATGTGCATTTCGCTTTGAATGCTATAACAATATATGCATAGTCATGATTTGAGTTTGATAAAATGGAACATTTATCAAACTGAAACAATTGCAAAAACTTTATATATTCTGGAAGGGGTCTTTACATGCCTATTGCTTCTTGCTAGTCCATGTGACTGCACCCGTGCTAAGGCTGAAAACATATCCAGAAGTGGATTTTTTGTCATCAATAGAACTTGCCCAATTTGAATCTGTGAACCCAACCAGCTGAGGATCTTTACTTCTATTGTACAAAATGCCAAAGTCAAGTGTCCCTTTCAAAGATCTCAATGCCCTCTTCATTGCAGTCCAATGTTCTACATTTGGTGCTGTCATGAGTGGTTGTAAGATATATAAAGCTGCCTGCTAGTTGTTTGTAAGTTGACTCATTAACTACCTTTGAGTCAGAGTTTCAGCCGTTTCTCCATAGGTGCTGATGAACTTTTGCAATTTCATTATGAATTTGTCAAGCAAACTCCTAGCATATTTGGATTGAGAAATAAAAATACTACCAGCTGTATGCCAAACTTTTACACCTAAATTGTAATGTATGAGGCCTAAATCGTTCATGTCAAAAGCTTTACTAATAATAGATTTGATTTGTTTAATAGCACTTGCCTCACTACCTATAATAATGATATCATCCACATATATGATGAGAAGAATGCGACGATTACCCCTGCTTTTGACGTACAAATTGACATCTGAAGGACTCCGCTGAAATTCTTTTTGAACCAAATACTTGTCGATTTTGATGTATTATGCCCTAGGTGTTTGCTTCAAGCCATATAGAGATTTCTTCAATTTGCACACAAGATGCTCCTCCGTTGCAACCTGAAAATTTTGTGGTTGAGTCATGTACACTTCTTCCTCCAAATCTCCATTGAGGAAGGCACTTTTTATGTCTATTTGATGGATCTCCTAGCCAAATTGTGCTGCCATGGCTAGAACTGATCGGAGGGTGTTCATTTTTGCTGTAGGAGCAAAGGTCTCCTTGTAGTCAACGCCCTCTCTCTTTGAGAAACATTTAGCGACCACCCTAGCTTTGTATTTGTCAAGTGTACCATTTGCTTTGTACTTGACCTTGTACACCCATTTGTTGTCAATGGGTTTCTTCCTTGGTGGAAAGATCTGAAAGATCCCATGTTTCATTCTTCCATGTTTCATTCTTCGTAAGACTCTCATGTTTGGTTTCCATGGTCTTTTCCCATTCAAGTTTTTCTTTTGTGTCAACAAACACTTGTGGTTCATACATGCTAGTGGAATAACAATGTGTTGCCTCACCATGCAACTATTTTCAAAGAACCAAAAGGGTTACCACCACAATGTATCAAAGATCATGTGTTTCAGCTCATGCCTGCGAGTACACCTCCAAATGTTTTTCCTTGTTGGCATCTATTCCTCCAAAAGATTGAAACAAAAAGAATGATCTATGAAATGTTGCTAGTAGGAATTTCTATTGAGCATAAGTTCTTACGCTTTCATACAACTATTGGTTTGGAAAAAAGATGGGTCTTGGCAACTTTGTATTGATTTTTGAGAACTGAATAAAATCTCTATTAAGGACAAATTTTCTGTTCAGATGGTCGATGAGCTCTTGGAGGAACTGCATTTTCCCACTTATTCTCAATGCTTGATTTATGCTCTAGTTATCTTTAGATCCATATTAAGTAGGACATTCTTAAGATGTCATTTCAAACTCATGACAACTATTATGAATTTCTAGTCATGCCATCCGGCCTCACCAATGCACCATGAACATTTTATAGCTTGATGAATAAGGTTTTTAGGTCCATTTCTATGCAAGTTCATCTTAGTCTTCTTTGATGATATCTTGGTGTATAGTTAGACATGGGAAGAGCATCCAATGCACTTGGATTAAACCCTCCAAATCCATTTTGACAATCAATTATGTGTCAAATGCTTCAAGTGCTCATTTGGCCAAAAATAAATTTAGTACTTAGGGCACATTGTTTCCAAGAAAGGAATCAAGTGGATCCAACAAAAAATGAGGCTATGAAAAATTGGCCTTAACCCCAAACCCTCAAGAGCCTTTATAGATTTTAGGGCCTCATAAGATATCGCCGAAACTTTGATAAGGACTATGGGAAAATTGTAGCTCCACTTACAAACATGTTAAAAAAGGATGCTTTTCATTGGTTAGAGGTGTTAGAGAAGGCCTTTAAAATTCTCAAGCAAGCTATGTGCATAACACTATTCCATGCTATGCCTAACTTCTCCAAATCATTTTTCGTCGAAAGTGATGCATCAAGACATGGATTGGGCACAATCCTAATGCAAGAAGGTAGACCCCTCTCCTTCACCAACAAGGAACTTATAGGTAGAAACCTCACTCCACATATGAGAAAGAGATGCTAGCCATCCTTCATGTTGTGAACAAGTGGTGTCCATGCCTTGTAGGTAGACTCTTTTGCATCAAAACAAATCATCATAGCCTTAAGTACTTTTAGGAACAATTAGTCTCTTCTCCTAAGCTGTAATATATGACCCCAAATATTCTTTTGAAAACTTCACCACTGCTGTTATAATTTTCTGAGAGTGTTTGCCTTGTGTTTTCATGTGTTTCTCATAGTTTCAACATGCAAATGGATAGATAACATAGAACAGAAAATAACAAGAAGCTTGCTTGAAATAAGAAACTTTCAACAATGAATTTGCAGCATTATTATCTAGGTGACTAACAAAAAAATCCTTCTTTTCAATACTCAGAAATTTAATAACAATTTGGCCCAGCATTACAATGAATAATTGAAGATTGAAAGAGTATTTTCAGACCTGAACAAGTAAGCATCACAGCAGAAATGAGGCTCTTTAATGGCATCGATCAACACCCCAGCATTTGGCAATCAAACTCCTTTCTCTCCAACGTCCAGACCAAAATATTCAGACCTCAATGTTCAACAAAAGATAGCAATACATATGCTGGTAACAAACTGAAGTTTTAGCAGCAGCAAGGGCGTCCCCCTGAAAAGTTCGATCTGCCCTTAAAATTCTAAAACTCATTCATAAAAATACAATCTTGTACTCATTGGAATCGGCTGGAGATGAGTCTTTCAATGAACCAATACCCATTTGGATATCTCAATCCATCTTATAGTAATGAGCATAAAACCAGGTTCAGGACCAAGTTCTAAAGTACCCAAAAACTGAATAAAAACACACCAAAATCTCAAGAAATCCACGCCACACTGAAGTAAAGCAATCTCACACCAAACCAAAACTGAAAACCTCAAAAAAACAGGGAAATCTTCATTCTCAAGCTTGTAAATTCCATCACTTAAAGCACCAATGCGATTTCTGGATGAAATCACTCTTCCACTAGCTAGGGTAGGTCTTGCATTGCCGAAACCAGCCTTAGATATCAAGGGTTTTCGTCCTCAATTCTGTTTTCAGACCTTATGGTAAAAAAACTAGCAGCATCTCTATAAGTAGCCACAATCAACCATAACCAAATGAGAGCCAAAACTCATATTTATAAAGTGAGGGAAGGATTAGGGCAACTTGTATTTGAGTTTGAATACATTTCCCTCTCATTTCACTTTATGAAATGTCATGTAATTACCCCAAGAGGGGCGTCCAACTTTTTGCCTCCAAAATTCCACTTTTGACTTTTAATTTAAAATTGACTTTTAGCCCAAACTAGGCTTCCCACCTTATGAGGCATAACATTAGCCTTTAAAATTGATAAATAAACCTCTTTTCTAAGCATCCACTTGAAATACATGGCCCCTCTTTTAAAACAATGTTGTGCAACTAGGCCAAGGGGGTCTACCAAGAAGGAAACTATTTGCACTTTTGTAGCCTTCTAACACGACTTAAAATTATCACTTAGGCACCAAGATACTTTTTTCATGTCCCCTTCACCCTCAACGTTAAAATATAAAGTAACTTAATAATAATCCATTTTTGAAGGGGAAAGCAAATATTTAAATACTTCAACCTTAGAAACTGATGCCTCAACTGAAGATGCTGTTGAGTGAGAGACCTGACCAGGTCCACCTTACCCAAAATAGACTTACTAGTTTTAGAAAGTACTAAAAATAGCAAGTTGTATCCACGACTCACCTGGAGAGATGCTGATATGCACAATGGCCTCACTGAAGACTGAAGCCATAGGATTGGTCCCTTGCTAAAAATAGAAAGCCACGTATGAAACACCAAAAAACCCCACAGAAAGGACTGACACAAGGCATTAAAGTTCATCGGACAACTTCCACTCGTTGCCCAAAAAGGAAACCCTACACTGCTCTGCCTGCCGGACTAGTTACTAAAAATAACACTTAGTAAAAATAGTAAGTGTGTTAGAACCAGACTAATCCAAAAGAGGACATCGAAAAAGGGGACATTACATAAGCAATAGAAGTGAGCCACAAAATTGATGAGCTATGACTATGAGATTGTCTACAATAAAGGATAATGTTGTAGTGGATGCATTGTCTCGTAACTATGGACAACAACCAACTTTGTGTGCATTACGTATCCTAGAGTGGGTGCACACATTCAACCAAGAATGGCAACAAGATGACCATATTTAGAGGCTCATCCATTAAGTGTCCACTACTATTAAGTTGAATTACTCATGGGATGGAAATTATTTGTGGCACAATGGTCGTCTTATGCTAGCTCCCTAGTTGGCATTGTGATGGAAAATTTTGCTCAAATTGCATGCCTCGTCATCAATCGACACTTAGTTTTCTAAAAAACATATGAAAGGCTCTGTAGGATTTTTTTTCAGAGGGTATGAAACAAGACATCAAAAAGTTTGTGGAAGATTGAGAGATTTGTTAGTGTAACAAAGGTGAAATGTTTGTGTCTCTAGGAGTGCTACAATCACTACCTATTGAAATCAAGGTATGGACCGACATTTCCATGGGCTTCATTGAAGGGCTACTGAAGTCATGAAAGAAATTGATCATTTTGGTGATGGTAGATAGCCTCTCCAATTATGTTGATATTTGTGCCCTAGCCCATCCTTATACTTCCTTCAATGGCACTGAAACCTTTATTGGTTAGATCTTTTGCCTCCATGGCATACTTGCTTCCATTGTTTGCAATTGTGATTCCATTTTTACTAGTCACTTTTGGTCCAAGAACTTTTCCAACGATATGGTACCCAACTTGAAATGAGTTCAAGATACCATCCCCAAGTAGATGGCCAAATGAAAAATTTCAATAAATGCTTGGAGATTTATTGACATTACTTGGCTTCATATCAAGAGAATCAATAGGTCAATTAGTTACTTTTTGCAAAATGGTGGTGTAATGCCACTTATCACATTGTGACCAAGATGACAACATATAAAGTTGTTAATAATTAGCTATGGTTGTCTCTTTAGATATCCATACCAAGAAGTTTTGAGGTGTAGGCTGTTGATTCCACACAACATGTGCAATAATATTATTTGCACCCTGAAGGACAACCTGCACATCACATAGAATTGCCTGAAGCAATAGGCCAATCAAACCATTCAGAACATGCTTTGTCATTGGGGATATGGTCCTTTTTTGGTTTCAACCTTATAAACAAACCTCCTTGAAGATGAAGGGTTATCAAAGACTAGCACTCAAGTTTTATGTCCCTTATAAAGTTCTACAAAAAATGATCTTGTGGCATATAAGTTGGAGCTACCCTCCTCTTCCAAGATCCATTGTATTTTCCATGTCTCTTGTTTGAAGAAGGTCCTTAGTTGACATGTTCAAGCTCAGACTGCCCATTGGATTTCAATACCAAAGGATCTATCCTCTTGGGGACTACCCTTTTAATGTCCCCTTTTCAATAAATTCATGTTTATGGCCCCTAAAGCCATTTCCTATTTTTGGTGGGCTAAGCCTAATAGGGCCAACCTCATAGGCCTCAAATAATATAAGTATGGAGAGTTTTATGTTAACTCCTAAGTTTATGCAAGTTTTTTGACTTTCAGAGTTTATGCTCCTAGTGTTCCTTCTCCCCCAAAACCTTGACCTTTTTACCTTAGGTTTCTTTCTTTATCAGAGTTTTGTCCTTTTGTGTCCCTAGGTACCATTCCCTTGTCACCCCCAAGCTTTGAAATCCCATTCTTTGCTCTTTCTCTTGTCCTTGTTAGTGTTTCTAATCTTCCCTTACTTGGGTACCCTTTTTATGATCCCCCTAATCTTCGACACCTCGACTACCATCCCCTAGCACTAAATTTCTTGTCGGAGTCGAAGTTTTGGCCTTCTCTATCCCCGAGTACCTATTGTTGGGTATATCCTCAACCCTCGAACTTAGACACTCTTGCCTTTTTTCTCTTTTCATTTCACCTACCTCCTCGCACAACATGAAGCACGATTAATGGCTAGTTTTAAAGCAAAAAATACTCTAGAAGGGATTTTTCTTTCCTAGAAACAATTTTCAAATGGTATGGGCACGATTTCACATGTATTTTTTGTGCTAGTGGTGGAATGGTGGTGCTTTCTTTAATGTGGTGGTTGCAACCACAACAACCCTTGTCCTTGTGTAGTTCTCAACCATTATTATGGGTGGGATTTCATATATGTCATCGCTTTCAAGGATATCAAGGTTGGACACATTCATTTAGGCATCATTGATTGTCTACGCTAAAAACCCTTGCAGAATATTGCTTTGAGCACTTGTGTTCAAGCTATCAAATTTGAGGATGAAAACCCTTGGATTTGTAGGAAATTAGAAGACGAAAACCTTTTGGTTTCACGAGTCAAAGGATGAAACCCCTTTGGCCTGGTAGGACATTCTCTCCTAAAGATTGCGAGTGAGCTTCATGGTTGCAGATGTCAGTTGAATCGACTTTATATAAATTGTCGTTGTTGTGGGTTTGAGCATTGTAGTTTATGTTGTTGCAGCATACTATAATGCAACTTCAACACATTTAATATAGTTTAAGCATTGTGTTTTAGGCTAGGGTTGTTGTTGTAGTAGTGTATTACATTGCATTTCAGACTTAATATAATATAAGTAAAAGCTTTGCAATTGATCCACCATTTGTAGGCCTGATTTGTAACCTAGGTAATCAATGTTTTTGTATGAATCGTGAAGGAAAATTTAGGGTTTAGCCAAATTTGATTAAAATTAATTAAACCCTGAATTTATTTTCTTAAAATAACCGTTAAGGTTAATACAACCCTAGCATTGCTCAAAAGAGGTTGCCCCCTCGAAGAGGCTCATGATATTTTTATTGTGATTTTGTGATTTCAATACATTGTTGCTCTTTTGATTTCATTTGTAGTGCACATTCTCTATATTTCTAGTATTAGACTAATCTGTGATAGGAAGGATCATAATATCAGTTCTCCCAATTGGAGTTGAGCATAAACTCCAATTACAATATTGAAGATGCCTTTCTCTTGCCTAAATACAATTATACAACTATATATAGCTAACAACTAAAGACAACTATCACTATCTCGTGCATGTGAGATAAACACTCTATTTTAACTAATTGATAGGGTGACTTAAAAACATATGCACCCAAGCCTTTATTTAATAATACATATACATATCTGAGAAAGGAGGTTAATGACATTGCCTTCTGCTTCAAAGCAGCTTTGTCCTCAAAGCTTGAAATGTGGAAATTGTGACAAAATGGTTATTGGCTTCCGAGTTGCATCTTCAAGTTGCATTCGTTGCCATTGCACCAAAACCTTCTTGGTTGTGCAAGTGTGAAATTGCATCTCGCGGGTATTCAAGATTGTTGTAGGTTCCAAAAATATTGGCCCCTCATCAAATGTTTGAGGGGATGTTTGCACCTTCATGTTTTGACTCTTAATTAAAGTTAGATAAATATTCAAGCTAAAGGGCTATCTAAGGCTTTCTAGAAGTCTTTAGGTGGTCCTAGAGATATCTACCTTAATCCAAGAGTCAAATTTCACATAAATATGAGAAAGCACTCTTTTATGATGTCATAGAAACTCCCTATTCACTTAAATGTGACCATGCACATTTCAATTCAATTTTAAATATTTAAACATATTTAAACTTCATACATCTTGAACTTTCTTCCTACATATTCCTTTTAGGACTTGGGAGATAGTGTGCATACACTTTTGGTTGTGTTTCTTCCTAACGGGAGGAACGTTGTTCGACAATCGTGGACCATCTTCTTCATCCAGTTTCGAGCATCTACCATTGGATCTCTTCAGGGAAGGCTACTTAGTCCTTTTCTTCTCTCTCTATTTTGAGGGTGTGTTCTCTCTCTATTTGTGAGGAGGGGGGGGTCTTCTTCTTCCTTGGGGGGAATTTGATATGTACATGGGTACCTAACATGGCCTCATTTGCCGGCACCCATCATCTTTTGCATCCTCCTAAGCTATGCTTAAGGGGGGGTGTTGGTGTAGGTTTTTATTTTCCTAGCGGGTTAATTTATTTTCCCTTAGTCCTAGGTTTTTTCTACACTTAATTAAGCTTGCTTAAGATAATAAAGTGAGTTTATGACTAGGAGATAAGTGTGTGGTGTCCCCTTCCTTAAGGGGTGGAACCACTTTCCACAAATGGTGGCATCCTCCACTTTTGGTGGTCCATCTCCACATTTTGTAGTTGGTTCCTATTGGTTGGATTTTCCACCTATCTCCTCTCCTTAGTTCTATATAAACTCACTACTTAGCTTGTATTTGCATCTTTTTAGCTTGGAAGCTCTTAATGCAATATTGTCACATCGACATTGCATAATCTCTTGGAGTCCTGGTTTGCATTCTTATGTTTTTCCAATTTATGTAACTTTGATTTTCTTTTAAAAAGTTCCTTGGGTTATTCAATCTATTTCAAATTTCTAACACTGTACTTTCCTAATCTATTTCCACCTACCTCCTCTCCTTAGTTCTATATAAACTCACTACTTAGCTTGTATTTGCATCTTTGCTTTGTATCTTTTCAACTTGGAAGCTCTTAATGCAATATTGTCACATCGACATTGCATAATCTCACGGAGTCTTGGTTTGCATTCTTATGTTTTTCCAGTTTATGTAACTTTGATTTTCTCTTAAAAAGTTCCTTGGGTTATTCAATCTATTTCAGATTTCTAACATTGTACTCTCCTATATCTTTAAATATTTGTCATCTTCAGCATTGTGGCCTAATTGACCACACACTTATCTCCTAGTCATAAACTCACTTTATTATCTTAAGCAATCTTAATTAAGTGTAGGAAAAACCTAGGACTAAGGGAAAATAAATTAACCCACTGGGAAAATAAAAACTTACACCAGCAATTTTGATATGGCAAGGATTGATCTCCTCACCAATTGGGAGAGTACAGTACTTATGTCTAAAATCTTGATCATGAAAAGAATTTTTCACCAAGGAAAAGATTGTTGTACACTATGAGGCAGCAATTTGCATTGCACTAGTGTTGGAACTTCAAAAAATTTCAACAAGAATATGTGAAACTATCTTTTGGATTTGTTCCAGTATGGTGCAGCAATGAAATCTGAGTGGGTGGATCAATCCATTATGTGAACATAAAACATATATCAAAATATCTGTGACACTATTTACTATTGACAAATGTACAAGCGAGCTTGCAAGCAATTTTACCCTTTCAATTGTTCACAACCATCTCCTCAAAGAGTTCAAGGATTTGAAGTTGCTAATCACCAAAATTAGCCTCTATATGCTTTGAGATCTCTTATTTGTCTAAACTACTAGCCCTTGTGGCTTCAATTTCATCAGTGACCTACAATCTTTGGATTTAGATTGACATCTACTAGGTGATCAGGTTTTGTGTGATAAGTTTCTATGAGGTTATTGTTGATCTTTACCTTGGTATTGTTTTATGTCCTTGTGAACAATTTGGTCTAGTCCAACATGATGTACCCTTGGATCTTGCGACAAGTCTTGTGAAATGTATATTGCAAAGGCAGTTGGAAGGTCAATCACTTACAAAACCTTTTGGACCATGATGTTGGGTGAAGCATGCAACATTAAGGGAAAGGTCTTATCAATTCCAACAGTTCTTACTAGAGTCCCATCTGTTTGAGTCACACCATAGACCATTGGATCATATGCAATTCCTAAAGCATTTGCTTTTGTCTTTTTGGTCATGATGATTCTTGCGTCAGAGTCCACCATGAAATTATGGACAAGACTACCATTTGCAGTCAATGTGAGGTAGAGGGGATTGGTTTGGTTCCTTGTTTCTTATTTGGATATGTATGACGTGAAGAATGCAAGAGGATCTTTCCTTAAACGCTTTTGGAGACACTATTTGCTTTTCTCTCTTTTGTTTTAGGGATTCTTTAAATAGGTTCACCTAATTGGACAACAAGATTCCCACATGGACAAGTTTGTTTGCATCCACTTCACTAGGCTCATTGTGTTGAAATGTTGGATGTCACTCATAGGCTGTTGCAAGTTGTGGTTGTGATCAGTCCCTTTTGGTTTTTCAATTGTAGGAATTGGGACCTGCTTAGGCTTGTTTTGCATGGGGATAGGCTTAAGTGGTTGCATAATGGGTAAATCTACGCTTATTGTAGTATCAAACATCTTTGGAGTTGATGCGAGGAAGGATAATGGATTCTTATATGCAACATTACGATCACCTTCTAGTTTGCTTTCTTCTTCAAAGGTTCTTTGCTTGTATCATATAAAAGTGATCATGGGAGCCATTTATCTGTATGATCTCTTCCATTGCCTCAAATTCTTTAGCCAAGAAATTCATCTAGGCTGTGTTGTGTTGCTTTGTGGGTTTATCTTTTGTTAGGTAACCATAAGTAGGCTTAAGATTTTGTAGATTCACTTTGAGTAGTAGAGTTGGTCTTTGTAAGAAGCTTAAGATGAAGAATCATGTTTGGCATTATAAATTGGACACTAGAATGACTATACAACACACTTAGCCAAATTATTTTGCAAAGGAATGGGAACAATGGCCCTTGATTGATAGTTGTTTCGTTGGGGAGTTGGTGACCTTGAAATTTTGGGTAGTGGAGCTATTGTAGGGGGAAGAGATTGTGGTTGTGCAAGTGGTGGGTTTATTGCTGAAATCTCTCTTGATTGTTACCTTAGTTGTCTCTTTGTTGAAATCCTTGGTTGCACTTGAGGACTACCATCTTATTAGTTAACTAGCATATCATCTCCATTACGTTCTTTTGAAATTCAAGGCTCATGGATGATGATGTAGGAGCAATATCTCGTTGCACACTAGGTACCTATTGGAAGAATCTTAATCAGTGGCATGAACTTGGTTGGTTTAGATTATATTGGCATGATTGGTCTCAAGGCTAGCTTTCATGCACATGTCAAAATATTCTCCACCTACATGGAGTAGCCTAGATCATTATGGCTAGGTTAGTATAGAGGGATCATATTAATATAGAAAAGTTGTACTACTGGGATGTGCTCATGGGTTTGATTGAATTGGAAATTGAAGTCAGAAAGAGATTTTGTAGGCACTCTCTTGATAGTGGTGAGCTACTCTAGGAAGGAGATGTTGTCACCACACTCTTTGAAACTTTTGCCTAGTAACTTGCCCAATTGATCCCAACCACATATACTTGTGGGGGCAAGTCTTCTAAGCCATTCAAGTGCCATAATGTTGAGAGAAGCATCGGGCATCCATAGAGCAACATCCTCTTTTGTAATGCGGTGAAGGACACACATGTTTGCCACATCTTGAATATGATCTATCGAAGATGCTAAGCTTTGAGAGCTGAAGGCAGATGATCTACCCATTGGGCATAGTTGAGGAAGCTTCTTACATTCCACAGCACAAAGGTTGATTCCTTGGAATCATTTGTTGTAATATATGAAGGGGAACCAAATGGGTTCCTTATGTGATGAAGAGGCATGTGATATTTTCTGGATAAGTGAGGCAACAATTGGACAAAATTGCTTGTTTAGTGTTTTGTGCTCAACCTTGTTTGGATTTGTCTTGTAAAAAGGAAGGTGGTTTTCATGTAATCCAGAGATAGAGTTGTTAGATGATGTGAAGGACTTTACAAAATAAGGCTTTAGGCTTCACCACTACATTGAAGGCATCAACAACATATGTTATGTGAGAACAAGCCTTGTGAGATTAAGATTCAAGTCGCAAGCTATCTATAGACAATATAACTTTGACTCTTCATATGCACAAAGATTATTAGGATCAAATGGTGTGAAGACTCAGTTGAGTCCCACTAGGCGTGCCATAAATATTGTTTGTGGCCTTAAGGATTGCACCCTTCCCTGAGTGATAGGGAAGGCTTGGGCTTGTGCTCATGGGGGTGTGGACAGGGGGAGCGTAGGAATGTGTGACATTGAATAGGTAATAGAGAGGGGAGATTTCAAGGGCTAGGTGTCCCTTGCTACATCGTCACCAAGTCTCTCTCTCTCTCTCTCTCTCTCTCTTGCATTTATCTGCTTGTAGAAGTCTGTGCATGTTGAAAGGTCTTTGATTGGATGTGCATGCAGGTGGTGGGGCTTCTGAGTTGGTGAATCTGTGCTATTTGGTGTGAGGTCAATGATGAGCAGGCGTTTGTTCTGACATGTCAGCTTGGAACCAACTAAATGTTCTGCTCACACTTCGAGACTCATTTTTTTGGTGATCCACTTCTATGATATGCAACAGTCTGCAGGAATTTCTCAGATCTGTCACCCAGGTGGGGGGCTGTGCTGAAAATGGAAGGGAGGAGGAAGGGATCTATCACAGAGCTTTTTGATGAATGATGTGTGCTAAAAGCACAAAACTAAGTCCCTTCTTAATTCCATTGAGTATAGGTTGTTGAGGGGTGGGGAGAGGGTATGAGAGTTTCTATGGTAGCACAGATAATGGGTGGCTCTGACTCCACACTATTCCTTCAATTATTTGCTAGTTAATTAGACAATCAGACTTAAAGAATTTCTGTTGTTTGTAAATTCCTCTAGGCTTTTCTGTTTCTAACTCTACCATATGATTTATCTTCAGTTAGATGGTGGTGATTTTTTTGTATGTGGGTTTTGTTTCAGAATATGAATGCTGCAAAAAGTGTTATGCATGTATAATGACTGCCTTTTTCATGTATTTCTTGCCATGCTTAGATCTAATGTTTTGCTGGTTTGTTAAAATAAAGTTTAATGTCTTCCAGTAGAGTTCCATTCCAGCTGTGGTATAGGCCCCCCTGAATGAGATGCAAAATGAATGGATGAGGCTAAGTGTGAGGTTTATGGGAAACTTTGGCAGAATCCTTCTGACCTGGAAGTTGAATTGAAAGTGTTGATTTTGATTTTGAGCTAGGGAGGCCCCGGGTTCAACTGATATCCTATGCTTATTATGATGCCCAAGTTCAAAACATGGCCGTGGAAGATCTGTGCAAGGATGCCCATGCCATGCAGTGCAATCCCATGGGGATGTTCTCTGTGAGCATTAAACCTTGTGAACTTCGCATTTTTACAAGCAAATGATAGTAATTCCTGTAAAACTCCTTCAATTATTTTGTTGTGTTGAGGAAAAAACTTCTACTTTTACCAGTCCATTGATTTCTGTAGCAACAGAGATCACCTAAGTCTCCCTGTAATTAAAGAAAGAATCCAAAGAAGGATACAGGGGATATGATTGCAGATCATTTTTCACAGCAGGCTGTGGCAAACAGAATTTCTGAAGTTGTAGTCTAAAAATCATCCAATCTCTCATACCAGATTGAATTTCTCTGGACATACCAAATAAATTTTGATATTTTCTTTTCTTTATAACGAATCTCTTCAAACAGTTAACCATAATAAGTATAGTTTTGTGTTATAAATGAAAAATGTATAGATGTAATCTATCTCCTTACCAAATGTAATAGGACCTAATTAAAAACCATGTGCAGAAGTTTCCAAGAAATTTTTGCTACTTGCTGATCTGTCTGACACATTCAGTTCCATTATTTGATCCTAGTTTCCACACTGCTGTTGGACAAATCTCCAAAGAGTCCAATGTCTTGTAGTTTGACATCCTCGGCCTAACAGAGCAAAGCATACCATTCTTATGGGTGCTTGAAAATTAGGCTTTTTTAAAACAGGCATATGCGAGATGATTTGGTTGTATGTAGTTTGACATCCTCGGCCTAACAGAGCAAAGCATACCATTCTTATGGGTGCTTGAAAATTAGGCTTTTTTAAAACAGGCATATGCGAGATGATTTGGTTGTATGTTAGCTCTTCTTCTGAACAAAGCACTTCAGGTTCCATATTGATGATCCAGATTAACTGTTAGAACTTAGGAAGACTTTGTGATGCTTAAAAAATATCTAATGGTTGTCAGAAAAAACTCATTGGAAAGATGTCTAGTGGTTTTAAGTTTTTAACATCCTTGGACTAACAGACTGAAGCATACCATCCTTATGAATGCTTGAAAATTGTTGTGTTTTATTTTTTTCAACAGGCATATGTTGGATGATTTGGTTTTATGTTTGCTCTTCTTGTGGATGCTTGAAAATTAGGATTTTTTAAAACAGGAATATGCCAGATGATTTGGTTTCATGTTTGCTCTTCTTTGGACAAAACGCTTAAGGTCCTATATTGATGATACAGATTGATTGTTAAACTTAGGAAGACTTTGTGACAATTAAAAAATGTGTAGTGGTTGTCAACAAAACTCATTGGGAAGATGTCTAGTGGTTTTAACATCCTTGGCCTAACAGACTGAAGCATACCATCCCCTTATGAATGCTCAAAAATTATGCATTTTAATTTTTTTTTCAGCATGCATGTGTCAGATGATTTGGTTTTATGTCTTCTCTTCTTTTGGATAAAATTCTTCAGGTCCCTTGATGAAAATCCGGATTGCCTCTTATGAAGACTTTGTGATGATTAAAGAATGTGCAAATGTAAAATGGGTCTGGGGTTCTTGAAATGGTAAAATCCTTGTTATAGGTTGTCAAAATCCTTCGTACTGTCCCTAATATGGTCTGATTTTGAGATTATTTACTTCTGTTTTGATGGCTTTATAATAGTGACTAATGTATGAAGAGATCTGAGGTGCAAATTTTACAAGGTGTCATACTCTTCCCCACACTTCTTAACTTGCTAGAACTTAGCCTGAGAATAACTACACATTGATTGTTTCGAATTAACAGTTAATCTAGCTATAATTGTGTATAGTTGTACTCTTATTTTCATGCGATAGCTGCTCTGCGGAGATGTTTTCAGTCCATTACACTTTGCTCAAATGGCTCCATGTGGAATTTTTGGAGTAGGCGTTGATTTCTTGAAGACTTAATACTTTTCAAAACTTTCAGTTGCTTTGGTCTTTGTTTGGGGTCACCTGTGCCGGCAATTCTTATTTATCTTAAGAGGGAATTCTGCCATGAAGTAGGTAGGTGCACCATCTGTTAATGTTGGATAATGTCTTTGCATATTTCTTCACCCAAAGTTTATGTGAACACAGAGTTTGATTATAGATGCCCATATTTTAATTTGAAGTAAATCAGAGACTGTGATCTCACTCACTTTGAAAGTCCAGTGCAGTAAGGGTGCAGTAAAGTATACACGCGGATTGGTGGAAGAGATATTTTAATTGTACATACAGTGGAACTCAAAGTAATGTTAATGTGTGACATAAATTTCTTTCTTCAAAAGCAATGGTGGAGTGAGTCATTGGACAGCCCTTTCCATGGAAAGGTTATAGATCAAATGTTTAGGAACTTATGGCATCACATTTATTTACTGAGAATCCTTTTCTGCATGCAGGGGAAATGGCACTTCTGGTTGAAGGGTTAGGAGTAGGAGGCGAAACTTCTCTAGAAGAATACCTAATTCAGCCTGCTGATGCTCTGGGGGATGAGTATGAACCTGTTTCAGAAAATGGTAATATCAAACTGTATGGGCCAGAAGAGGGCCTTTCTTGGATTGCCAAGCCAATCACAAGTGAAACTGGAACTCAAAGTTTCCTCTCTAGGCATGGTAGTATGGAAACACAGAGTGTACCCCTTATGGATCCTGTGGTCACTCTCTTTGGTAGTCTTCACAATGTCACTCTACCTGAGGGTGGGAGCATGCGCAGCATGCGCAGTACAGCCTTTCCTGAGCTTGGGAGCATGTGGAATGCAGCAGAAGAAAGACACGTGGATGACGGGAAAAATGATCAATGGGATGAAGAGAGCGTGCAAAGGGATAATACTGGTGAAGGGTACGAATCTGATGATGCCACAGGTGATCTTGATGAAAATCTTCATAGCCCTCTACTGTCTAGACACACTAGTGCGAAATGGGACCATGCAGCCCTTTCTCGTGCTGATTCAAATACAATATCTAGAGCTAATTCCAGAGAAGTTAAGGAGCTTTTGCCACCTATTCCTCATGGTAGTACACTAAGCATGCGTCGTCATAGTAGTATCACGAGTGGACATCATGGTAGCATCTCTGAGTCATTTGGCAGCACGGGTATTGGAGGTGGCTGGCAGTTAGCTTGGCGCTGGACTGGTGCTGAAGGAAGAGAAGCCAAACCTGAGGAGGGAAAATTCAAAAGAATTTATCTACATCAGGAAGGTGGAACCCAATCTAATCGGGCTTCTATGATGTCATTACCAAGTGTTAGCTTTCAAGGTGAGATGGAGCCCATCCAAGCAGCAGCCTTGGTAAGTCAACCAGCACTGTTTTCAAAAGAGCTGCTGGCCGAACATCCAGTAGGACCTGCTATGGTACATCCTTCAGAAACAGCTGTCAAAGGTCCAAAGTGGACTGATCTTCTTGAACCTGGAGTTAAGCGTGCTCTGATAATGGGAGTTTCAATTCAACTTCTTGAGCAGGTAATTGTGAAATTGCATATAAAAGAATAGCATGTAACAGTTTTTTGATTAACTTGATTTCTTATTAGCTTCACTGATAATATTCTAAATCTGTTATACATGCAGTTTGCTGGTATAAATGGAGTCCTATATTATACACCACAAATTCTAGAGACGGCTGGTGCATATGTTATCTTTTCCGATATTGGCATAAGTGATGACTCATCGTCACTTTTAATCAGTGGAATTACGACTTTGCTTATGCTTCCATGTATTTTAATTGCCATGCGGCTTATGGATACAGCTGGCAGAAGGTAAGTTTGAAGATATCAGGTTGGGAGTAACTTTTGTAATTTTTCTTATACCTACTTTATTCTAATTTGGAATGAAAAACTGATTAGATGTTATGAATGCCTGCAGGCAGCTCCTACTTAAAACTGTGCCTGTTTTGATTGTATCGCTTGTAGTTTTGGTGGTAGTGAATTGTATTTCTTTGGCTGAAGTACCTTTAGCCATCATGTCTTGTCTCAGTGTCGTTGTATACATTTGCTTCTTTGTCATGGGTTTTGGGCCAATACCAAATATCCTTTGCGCAGAAATATTTCCAACCCGTGTACGGGGTGTGTGCATAGCAATATGTTCATTGGCCTTTTGGACTGGAGACATCATTGTAACTTACTCTCTTCCGTCACTATTGTCCTCAGTTGGCCTCAAAGGTGTATTTGGCATTTATGCAGTAGTATGCTGCGTAGCTTGGGTATTTATATTTTTAAAAGTTCCAGAGACAAAGGGAATGCCACTGGAAGTTATAACTGAGTTCTTCGCCATGTCTCCAGTGGAGAGACAACAAGTAAAAGGCCAGGATTAATGCGAAGCCTTTAGTTTTGGACATGAAGATCCTCAGGACAGAGTAATCCATGCCACACATAGGCAATATTGGATTGTTAGTCAGCTGGAACTATAATGGTGTCATATAATGAGTACTTTAAAGTTTAGAGGGAGAGACAGGCACAACAGTGAAGGTTCACCAGCTTTTTGATAGAATCAAGGCTGAATTTCAATAATGCCCATGACTTGAATTCTTCCGTTCTACCAGGTCTGTGTAGACCAAAGGAGACTGAAAGTTTTTGTTTGGGCCTAGAATCTGGCCCTAATTTTTCTTTAGAAGAGCATTTATTATAATAGAGAGTGCTGTTTTTTCTTCCTGCTTAGTGTCTTGCAATGAGTTTACAGTGCTTGAAAAGATGACTGCCAGTGTACTTAGCAGAAATCCTATAATTCCTCTGACGGCTATTTCTAGTGCTTGAATGTCGTGACAATGTAACCTCAATAGCTTAAAGTTAAAGTACATCTTGAGCATTTATGCGCCTAGTTGAAGGGATTTGCCTGTAACGACTGATTTTAATATTTGAAATTTTGATCTACGTATTTGTTTCCTGCCATTCAATTACAATAATATTATTTAATTACAAATGAGTAAAATGCATGGAAATTTATAAAAAATGCCCATTTTGCTTTCCTTCCCACAGTTTGAAACTCCCAGATTATTAATTTGAAATTTCTCAAATGGTTGCTATGCAGCCTACACCAGACATCACTTGAGTCGATCCGCCATTGGAAGAATAGTTTGTTATGTATGCTTTATGTAGTACACACAAGCATTAGCATTGCTAAACATGGTTTTAGATGAATGGACTCTTCCAAAAAGGTGTATTTTCTCTCTAGACAAGGCCTTCACATTTGCTACAGCCTATTTTATATAATACCTCTGTTATTCTGGTGCTTAACGAATATGTATTTAAGATTGCTATTGATTAACCTGAAACATTTGACAGACATGCCAGTCTTATGTGACGCTTTTTGCAATTAGTGTCCAACATTGGAGTGTGCAGAATTGTGAAAAAAAAATCCTAGAGCATGACAAGTGCATGATATAGGACAAAAATTGATACTTACTGCAAAATCTTTAAACGAGTTCTGAGTTTTCTAATGCTGTGAAACAATATAAAGTGGGAGGGTTGTCTTAGCATGAATAGTGGCCAACCTGGGAAATGGCAATTAGAAAAACATATACAAGATAAATCAACAATTAGGAAGGACAGAAATTAAACAGTTGCATAATAACTAATTTTGGTAGTTAATAGTGTTTGAAGATTGTGGATTAGATTGTAATGAAATTGAAAAAATAGATCTTAAAATGCTGTTAAAAAGAGTGAATGATAGGATCAACCTGCTATGTTAACCATACTAGCGAAATGTAAGTCTGTTGGTCCTCCACTTATTTAGACCAACAAGTATATTATAGTATGAAATTTAGAGACCTTGATAATTTTATGTATTGGGGGAATGTTGGAGTGCATTAGTTTGGCACATGAAATGTCGTACTTATTGGTCCTATCTTGGTGTATGGTGAAATTTGCATATGCATGCCATTTTTCATTTAGTTTTTGTGCTTGTTTCAAGGAGAGTGCCTTGTTCATTCATATATATTCCTTTACACATATCCCTAATTTTGTTCACATAGATACATATTTCGATATGTTCATCTTAACTATGCACTTATCCCCATGAATATCATTCCCACCTTGACTATGCCACCCCTTTGCCTTGGCAGCTAAAATATGGCTGTCCATTGTTCTGACCATAACTTTGAACTGCATCTCATAATTGCAACTTCTCATACACATGGAAGCAAAGCAAGATTTGAAGTGGGTTGCTCTCTCCAAATTTAATGAGTTGAGTCCGTGCTTCCATAGTTGATCCCACACCTAGATCTGTATGAGCATTCTAAGAATATCATTCAATGCATTCATTTTAATCATCCAAACATCTATTCAAATATTATTCACATTTAGGGAAAGAAACATTTCAATTGGTGCAATAAAAAGAATCTAGATCTGCATGAGCATTCTAGGAACATATGCATGATTAAAGAGTGTCATTTTATTATTATTTTGTACTACATTTCTACCAATTGACCTAGGAGAACATGTTCCCATGTCACATAACAACCACCTTTTAGATATGGAGAAGAATAGAAGTATACAAAAATCAAGCGAGCACAAAAGTAGAGTAGTGCAAAATAATGGATTGAGTTCATAGGTATAGGACATTTCCATGCTTGTAGACTCAACCTCAATCTCACATATCATAGATGCAAACTTTTGATCTTGGGCAAATAATAGATTGAGAGATCCATTTCAAACAATGAAGCATCACAGATTCTAGAATCTTCACACGAATCATTCATTCTTCAGTCATAGAGTTGAGTACCTTTATTTGTTACATTTATTTTTATACTTCCAACATTTAATTTTAGAATCCTTGTGCCCAAAACTATCCTAGAATTAATCTAGGTTGACTTATGCTTATGTGTATGCATCTTAATTGATAAGCCTAGATTACCCCTCCAAGGAAAGGTTATTTTCCTCTACATTTTGGTGAACTTGTTTGATGTTATACCACCCTAGGGTTCTGCTTTAAGGTTTATACCTTAAATAGTTTTGGGAATTCCAAATTTGATATTATCATGATTTTATTGCTCATTTTCAATTTCCCTAGGGTTTTGGATTCATTCATGTTTATTATGCCTTGATTAGGGTTTGGGTATACATTGTGATTTGTTTATTGTCCTAACTTCCTACCCTAGAATATTCTACCTTATGACTTCTCTTAGAGCTTGCGCCTTGGTTGTTATTCATGCATATATTTTAAATTTTGATAGGTTCTTACCTTTTGTTACATATCATCCCTCTATCCTTGATATTCTCATGACACATTTTCATAAAGATAAGGATGTGTTATCTATGGATTTTTTATTCTATCATTTTTCATCTCTTCCTTCATGAAGTTGCTTAGTGGTCATCTACATTTATTAGATACACTTATGTCATTTATCCATGAACTTAATAATGATCCTATTAATCGTGATGAGTAGATGATTAGTATGGTTTTACCTTGTGACACACCTTGTAGGATGGACATAGATATTGTTTTACCTCCCCCACCTTCTCATGACATTTTTGCATTTCATGATGACCTTTCATCACGTGTCATGATGGTCTTACATCCTTATAATAATGTGTTTAGATGGCATAATCCCTCACATATGATGATGCGATGCATGATGCACTTTCTCCCATGCCTACTAATATGCTTGTTTGTTTTGGATTACCTATATGTGATGATTATCTTAGTGACGAGCTTTGTCATAATTGCGCTTCTTCTATCATTAGTGATATGACTTGTTCATCTTCAAATGAGATGTTTACTCCCCATGTAGTTCATGATGATCCATCATCTCTATTTTATGGCTCATGTTCTATAAATGATATATTTTAGTGATGAACATAGCGACACTTTTGTATCTTCTTATAACAAGGTTGATGACTGTTACATGAAAATGTGGTTTATGATGTATTTTTTTTGATGTACTAATGATAAGTCATTTAGTGGAATTGAAGATGCAAAGACATGCTAGAACATTCTTATCTTCATATTGTGTTTCTAAACATCATAGTGGTGTTTTCATACACACATTTGGTGATACCTTGATCGAGAGCACTAAGTAATGGTTCAATTCAAGTCATGATTACTATACATCCTTCCATGATTTTTTCATGTACTTTCATATATTACTTTACTATTGGTCGTAGACCATGTTTTACTCATGATTATCATTCTTCCCCTTCTAGTGGTCCTTAGTGGATCCCATTGATTTTTTTATGCATCATTATGACATACCACTTTCTAATGGAGACCCTCCTTTAGGTCACTTCATTCTTTCACATGAGATATCTTTGACCACTTGTGGTACCTTTTCTTACATACAATTTATTCCACATAATGTGGACACACCTAAGGATAAAGAACGGCGTGATTGTTTACAATTTTTACTTGATATATGGGAGAATAATGTGCCCTTAGTTGAGACATCTTTTGTACACTCCACCATTGTTCCATTGAGGCATACACATGCAAATATGGGACATTTTGAGCATAATAATTCACCTTATGTGAATTGTGTAATTACTAGAATTGACAATATAGAATGGGTATGCTAATACTTATGTACAAAATTCAACCACATGTGACAATACCAAGCTATTCCACAATCCTTTTGAATGTGAAATTTTGATTTATCCTTCCCCAAGTGGATAGTGTTACCTTATTTTAAAAGTATGATGATAGAGGTAATCCATTACGACATGTACCATATGTCCAAGTTATATGTCTCCCTTATTTTCATGAGGATCAATTACTTGCTAAGGTGTTCCCATCAAGCTTGAGTGATCATGTACTCACATGGTTTTATTCATTGCCTCATGCTTCTATTGCTTCCTTTAGGATTTGGATGGTGCTTTTATGAAGTATTTGTATTACAATGTTGAGCCCAATACATTTTTATCACTCAACTCATGCAATGCAAACAAACGAAACAAGAGTCAATTAAGGATTATATTTTTAGATCTCAAGTGTTGGCTAATGATATGTTTTCTCCATTATGCAATGGCGAGCTTCAATGTATATTTATGGATAGTTCACTAAAAATATTTGAAAGCCGAGTGTTTTCTATGCCTAATCATTTAGCAGTAGATTTATGTGCCATTGTGTAAATTTGAACATTACTTATCATAACATTCCCTTTTATATCAATGTATTTATAACACTTCCCCCTTTTTCCATAAGTCAACATCATTATCACAATTAAACAATGTGGAAATAGGGATGTACCTAATGATGATCAACATGCATAATTCCAACCAAAGAAACTTAGAAAATCCACCACATTGGAAGAGCTTTTATGTATGGTATTGGAATTGTTGCAACATAATCTCATCACCTTACCTTAAATTAAGCCAATGAATATAACTAAAGCCACATCACATAGGCATTAGTACTTTTGTACTTAACATCACACTTGAAAGTTCTACATATAGATGCATCACATTTGAACATATAGTTCAAAAGCTCATGGATAAAGGAAGATGAACATTGATCATACTCATCTAAAAGAAAATGAGGGACATTGAACAATTAGTCATAACAAAACCCATGATGAGGCTACACATGAAAAAGAAATGCATTAACTATCAACAAGAGATAGATGGAATAGACAAATAAAGCAAAGATGAACAAGAAATACAAAGACACAATGACAAAGTTCACAATTTCCCTTGAGATGACGATGTATTAGATCATTTGAAGAATGCTAAACCTCCTAAATTTGTTACATGAGATATGAACAATACATAATGTATATAAATTTTCACGTATAACTTGGATTTCACCTTTTACCTTCTAAATTTCATATTTGCCTTTCTACTTTGGCCTTTTTATTACATCTTGTTTGTTGTGCTTTTCATACCAATTTCACTTTCTAGGTATGGGTTCAAACTTGTTCTCTACCACTTGAGGGGAATTTCTTTTTTTCATTTTACTTTAGCATTTACACCTTTATGCCTAAACTTTACTTACCTTGGCCCTTGATTTTATTTCCCATTTAGGTTTCCCACTTACCTTTTATTTTCCACATTTAACTTTTCTTCTTTTATCCCCTTATGCTTTATGGCCTTTTTTCTTTATCATATATCTCTCCCATGTTGATGTATTGCTTCTCGTTCTATGTCTATATTCATGTTTTCTCCTTAGTATTTGACAATTTCTTCTTTCTTATTGATCTCATATTATTATATCTTGTTTGTTCGAGCTTACACATTGAGTGAGCTTAGATTGTCATGTCCCACTTCTAGAGTTACAAATTGACCATACATTGACATATCACACTTCTAGAGTCTTCTAGAGCATATCCTGTGCACCATTTATTCTTCTCTTCCCATATCCATAACATTCATATTTTTGGGGCACCATGACTTCCCCCTTTATACATTGTTATATAGTTACATTTGAGGCATCATGCTTCCCCCACTTTTTGCATAGATCTTGCCATATATTTTGCATTTATACCTACAGTAGGGGCTTCATCCCTTCTCCCTTATACAAGTCCTGTTTGCATACCATTGCTATCACATTTATATTTGGGACATTATGTCTTCTCCTCCTTAACCTTACATATCCATATTATATAACCATCCTTACACACTCAACATATTATACCTTCCTGGACATATCGTATTGTTCCTACCTACATTAGGAACCTATTTTCTTACCTCGACCATGATGTACTCATGCTCTTGGATGCCAGATTAGGAGTATATTCCTATCTTAATGTTTGATGTACCTATGTAGTTGTTCCTAGCCATTGAGGACTACATCACCATTTCACCTCGCCCATGCTAGTGACAACCACATACCCTTGTTTATATCTTCAACCCTGTTGGGTGAAAATTATGTAATCAACTTTTCGATATATTACACAACTAGGACTTTAGCCACAACTATGTGGGATGTAATCTCTCCTCTCAGAAAGGGGAGGCACCCTTCTTACTGCTAATAGAAGCTATAGTAAAATTGATAAAGTATTTACATGATACACATTATACTTACAAATTGGGGGGTGTGTGTCGCATTCATGCTTCTCTCTTTTTTTCAGAGATGTTTTACAATGCTCCACGGTTGGTAGTTCTGATTCGGTACAACTTCAAACTAAAGACAAAGCGGTAATTCCAATATCTCTATCTTGACAAAGCAAAGTGTAGAGATACCAACATGATAACAATAACAATAAAACGATAAAGGAAAGCTTACGAAGGCACAAAGTCATTCCATAACTTTCCAACAGTAGATCCTTGAGATACGTAACAAGTGTTATATTAGAAGCACAAAGTCTTCTAGATACATCACCACAATAGTGCCACGAGCAGCGTGAACAAATGCAAGCACAAAGTCTTGTAGTTTATCCACCAAAATAGTTCCTCGAACAATGCGAACAAATGTAAGCACAAAGTCTTGCAATTCATCCACCAAAGGTTACTCAAACATAAACTTAAATTCAAAGTAAAGAATATAACACAAAGTTCACATAGATTTACTTGAAGTCCTTGGATCTCACACAATAATCACCACCAATCTTAATCAACTTCAAAAGACGATTGATCCAATGCAAAGTTTGGTATGCAACTTCCTTCTTTATTGATAAGATTTAGATTCACAAATTTGAACACAAAGTTTCATACATTTGTTGCAAAAAGAGCAGCACTTTGTTGCTAGAGATAAAAGATAAACAATACAATAGAAATCCCTCATATATATAGAGAGGGATGAGAAAATCTAGGAAATCAAAGGAGTAAAATTAGGAAAGTTAGGTGAGCTAATTAAGGAAAATCTCACCTAACTTTGACCAAAGCCAAAGTGTAATTTGTCTTCAAGAAATTACATCTCAGATTTTTGGTGCAATTACATTACGAGAAAAGACATTTAAGATGTCAAAAACTATTTACAAGATACATGATGAAAAGCATAAGAAAGTTTAACACTTGGAAATCAAGAATCTTCATGGTTCCTTGCTTGAGCGCGGAAGTATTCATACTTCTTCCTGGTTTCCTGTGTGAACTTCTCATATGGAACAACGGTGTAATCCACAATGGTGTGAATCCTCGTGATTGATCTCATGGTAGATGAGTGAACCTTTTTGCACCTGTCAAGATGCGTTTTAAGGTTATCTAGTGTAAGCCTTGTATCGCAAATGACATCCAGAGAGGCTTCTGAAAATTTTGCACTGCCAACCAACTTCATGATGGCTTCTTTGAAGATCTGGGATAGTTCTGTGGCGGGTAGGAAGATACGATTCTCCTCCAGAAGCTGCCCTGGTAACTCCTTGATTCCTCTTTCAAGAATCACACGATGCCCTTCGAAATCTTCCTGTACTTGGTGGAGATCTTCTGTAAGAGACTCAAACACATAAATACAGTGCTTCAAAGATTCTCTTACCTCTATGTATTTTCCTTTGTCGGGAATCACCTCGGCTTCCACCAATTTATTAAGCTTTTCCTGTTTCATTTGTGACCACCACAACAAACATTTTTCGATTTCTTTGTGCTCTTAGGAAAGTGCACTCTCCTCCTTATCAAGCTTTGGTTTGAACTTGGATATCGGAGTAGCTTTTTCATCCACAACAATTATAATTTGAGAACTGTGTTCTATGATGTTTTTGATGAAATCATACAACACCCTGCCTTTGGAGGTGAACTTCTTAGCTTCTTGACAACTGGGTCCTCAAAACTTACCATTGCTAACGATTGTGCATTACTTATAGATCCTGCAAGTCTCGTCACAATAGTGGCATAATGCTCTGCCCTCTGTTTGTACATGTTTTGAGCTTGCTCCATTTTGTCCAGTCTCCCAACTAATATGTCCAAAGTCACTTGCACATCTTCTTTTGCACTTTCATTTGTAACCTTTCCAAGCTGGACCCTTGTCACTGTGTAATCTTCCATGTTGACATTTCCTTGTTCATGAGGTGGTATGCCAATTTTTGCATATTTATGACCAATTTTGTCAACATTCAACCATGAATACACTTTTTCCTTTTTCTTCCCTTTAGCTTTTGGAGGGACTATCTCTTCAAGGTCGAGCTCTTTTGGAGAAATCATTTGTTTCTTTTGCTTTGACACTTGATATATCAACCAAGGGGGAAGAGAGGAGGTACAAGCTTCTGGATTAACTGCCAACTTTGTTGTCACTATCACTTCTGAAGTAACGACTGGTATTGTGACAATGGGTGTAGTATTTGTCATAACTACTTCTGTAGTTGGCACATTGAGCTAATCAGGCATGGATTCATTCATGAATCAATTAAAATCAGTCTCTGAAGTGATATCATATGATGGCAATGATAGGCTAGGAATAGATGATGGATGGCTGGATAAAATGTCAACCGTGTGTATACTTGTCACTGAAGGAGTATCAAGTATGGTTGATGCTACAGGGGTAGGTGAAACATCCACTGCGGGTATGACAGTGGTAGGAATAGGTGATGTAGGAACAGGTGGTGGAGGAGTGTTTGGATTTGGAGGTGTATGAGGAACATTTGAAATCACAGGTGATGATGTTTTGGGAAGCTCTTCAACTACATTCTCAAATGGAGACATAGTTCTTTCTTCATCATGCTTGGGTTCCTATTGATCATCCTCTTGTCCTTCCGACTTTGGCTCACCTTTAGACTCTTGTTCATCTTCAGAATCTTCTTCTTCATCAGAGTCTGTTTTTGCTAAAACTTCTTCAGTGGATTGATCACTGGAATTTCCTTCTTCATTGGAATCTATCTCTTTGGAAACAACCCCTTTTCCTTTGGATCGAGATGGTTCATATTCCATAGTTTCTCCTTCTGGGATGGCTTGTGTGTCCTTCTTTTCGACAGTGAACTTGATCCTTGGGCCTCTTCGCGAAGAAGTGGGAAGAGTCACAAATTTATCTTTCATGCGAAGTTCTTTCTGTCGGTTGGCTTCTGCTTCAGATTCTTCTCCCTCATAATCTATTCTGAAAGTTTTCATCTCAAAGCTATGCTTGTGTAACCACTCTGCAGTGTTAGAAAAAATTGGTGCCAATCTTTCCTTGATGCTAACACTTTCTTTTTTGGACCATTGAATTGCAGGCAATGACCTCCTAGCTATTTCTTGTTCATCGTAGATAGCGTTCATGATGTCACCAGGATCTGTGAAATCCTCTGGTAGGTCAACAACACCAAGACCTCTGATTTGCTTTACAGTCAACTTGCAATAATCCATCTTATGAATGGCTTCCTCATCTCTGCAATAAGCCCAGATGTTTTCAAAATGGTACCTGTGTTGATGACCCTTTTGCAACTTCTTCCTGACATCTCAGTAATCAAAATCAAACCTGTATCTGTAGGTCCTGATTGTCATGACCTGCATCTCTGCATAGACTGATTTGGATTTTTGTACAGTCCTGATAGTATACCTACCAATTGTCAGTGGGAACTTGAATCCCGACTTGTGAATCTTTCTCCATTCTTTGTGCACTGAAATCAACTGTCTGCACATCTCCATGAGAATCCACTTGTCTGAGGGGTATCTGGGAAACATGTAAGGGAAACTAGTGTAGCACCCTACTCTTAAATAAGTAAAATTTGGGAATTGTAGATATATGCATCCAACTTTACTTACCACTTTGTAGGCTTCATTAGATACCCTCTTCCTTTCGAGAATCAGATCAAAGATGAAAAGCAAAGGCACGAAGAAAGCATTAGTAAGCCTCCTGAAATGATGAAATCTTTCTTTCAACTCTAGTTGATAGAAAAATTTGTACACAGGTACGGTGTGCCTATTCCCTCTTGTAGATAGACCTGGAAATTGCCTCATCATGACTACAACATACACCAGGTAAGAAGTTGTATATAACTTTAATGTGGATGGCACGTTGATTAGTTGTTCATGTATTTCATCGCTGATCTGTTTTCCCCAATCAATGTGAACTTTTTGTCTTGTTATGATTCTGATGTATTCATACATCCAGTCATGAAAATAAGATGATTCAGGAAACCCCTTTACTCTGCTCAAAAGTGTGATCATATCTCTGACATCTTCCTTGAAGTCACTTCGCAGAAGTCCCTTCGGCCATCTGGAAACAACTTGCCTAGGTTTTTTCAATCATTGACTATTTATCAGGTTTTTAGCCTTGCTGGGATCTGCGTCATAGACCTCCTGCGCTTGTTGTATTGAGAGTCAATGTACTTCTCCATCTGTAGAACTTTGAAAACAATATCAAAGAAGTTAGGGTCAAGTCTCAATATCTCGTGCCCAGAAGAATCAATCACACTGATGCTTTCCCTGATGTAATGGGATGCAACTTGAAGGAAATTTTTTGTATTATGTGTAGAGGTAGGGAACATAGACACCAAATGTAGATTACTGTGTACGATTTCTCTCAGAGAATCTTCAAGAGGCTTCTTCTCAGTTCTTTCAGCAAAATCAACTAGGTCTTGATGTCCGACCTTTGTGTCTTTGATCTCGTCCACCTTTGAGACCACCACCATTGGCGGATAAACACCTTGATATTTATATTTCATTTTTTTTAGCCCTTGAAGATGAGGGAGGTTTCTCGGTAGTCATCTCAGAGCAAATGAATCAATAAGCAACAACTTCGAGGATCTTTTGATGAGATTTGAAAAGAAACTGCAAGATGTGGAATCAACAAACGTTAGTCAGAAAATAGCATTGGGATGCATGAAGCGAGCAACGATGTCGAGCAAGCATGAAATAGGAGATGAAGCACACAAAACGATGCACAAAGTGGGAAAAACGGGAAACAAAGCGAAACTGGAAAAGTTTGAAGTGTTTCTGAGGAAAAGTAGTGAAAAGTCCAATGGTGCCAAAATTCAGTACTTCTGCACTTGGGGTAAAATGACTTTGGTGCAGAGGTGCTGAAAAACAACGCCACTGAACTTTTGGAGTTAGAAACTTTTCTGAGGTGTCAGGGTGCTGAATTTTGGCGCTTTGACACTTATTCCATGAAGTTGGCAAGTGAAAGTATTAAGGCATTAGAAATAAGCGCCTTAACACTTAGTGAAAGACAATGAAGTGTAATGGTGTTTAAAAAGTGTACCCATTGTAAAATGGAGATAGATGACATATAAAAAATGCCACTTGAAACTTGAAAATGTGAACATTTTGATGCCAACATTTGAAACACGTTTTTGACGTAATGATTCTGCATTTCCACGCTATGGTATAGTGAGGAATACTTAGTCACAAAAATGAGTTTCTCACATGAAGAACTCGCACGCATGAAGCTCCCCAAGGAATGAGAAAGTGCAAGAGATGTAAGTGAGAGACAAACAAACCAAAACCCCTTGGTGACCATGAAGAAAAACCCGACCATGAGAAAGATGTGAAAGGAAACAAAAATGTGTAATAATGGAAAGGAAGACCAATGCACACATGAAGGAATATGAAAAGACATGAAACGCGTGATGGGAGAAAGCAAAACTAACGCGCGCATGAAACATAAAGGTCGAGCAAAGGAAACAAAAAAAACGTCAAAGGAAAAGAAGGGAAAAACAAACGATTTGAGGAGAAACATCAAAACGTGTAAACAAAACAAAGAGTTGTTACCAATTTTTTTCAAAGAAACAAATGAAAGGAAGAAACGAAAGGAAGGAAGAGACTTTACCTGAGAAAATGGTGAAACCCTAGGTGGAAAATACTTGAGATCTTCAAAAACGTGTTTTGGAGATGAAGAGATGTTCGCCCAACAAGAAGAAATGAAGGTTGAAGACCAAAACTAATGAATAAGAAACATAAAATCACTTTTAAGTGATTAGGAAGTGTTAAAAAGTTAACTCAAGTCGCCCATTTAATGAGGCACAAATTAAGCCACTTTCAGTGAAAAGTGCAAAAGAGGAGAAAAATGGTGCCTTAGTAAAAAATGACTAAGTATGGAAGAAAAGTGCAAGGGTGCTAAAATTCAGCGCCATTACACCAAAAAAAAATCACTTAAGTGCAGGGGCGCTGATTTTTAGCACCCTTGCACTTTTCCCAATTTTACTAAGTATCAACAGTGAGAGCTCGCGAAGGTACTCGTTTCGAAGGTCTTCATGAGGCGAACGTAGGGGGATGCTCAAACTGACTGTTTGAGGCTTTGGAATGCATTTCAAGTGGCTTGAAAATCACCTCGTTTTGCGTGCTTGAACTTCACGAACCTAGGAAATGAACAAGTTTCGTAGGGGGGTTATCCGTGGAACGAGCGCTGCTAGATTCCGTAATAACAAACCCATATGCACTTTCTATTCCTTATAATTATATAGGTTTAAACACTTCTCATATGATGCATTCATTATTTCATTTACTTTATATGAACACATGCTTACATGCTTATCTCTATATTAAATTTACTTTCATGTATGAATTTCCCCCTCCATAAATTCCTTGTATCCTATGGATTCAACCAATTGAAGAGGGGTATATATTGTCACTTACAATCCTATGTTAGGATTTTAGGCAGTGATAAGTATGAGAGACTTATCATTATGACTAGAAAAATTGATATCACACAACATATCATGTGCTTCATACACCTTGCCATCCCAAGGCCACTATGCCAAACACAACATTATCATTTCTTGAACATGTAAAATTCTCTAACTTTACTCATTTCCTATTTTCCTAGTTCTTAGATAGCTAATCAAGATCTTAGTTTGTACTTAATTTTAACTTGCGAGATAAAATCCACTCACAAAATATTTTCACTCAATTTTTTAAGTTCATTCAGAGCATAGGTCAAAGGAAATTCTCCAACAATCACATCCTAGTAGAGTCCATTATTTCATATAGACCCCCTTTCATACACTTTGATGTTTGAATATTTACTTTGCATGCATGTTTGTGAGTACTGCATAGTTTGAGATGCATGACCATTCTAGGATTCACATGTATGTCAAAGTTGATCAAATGTAATGTGAAATTTGCATACTTGTGACATTTACCATTTAGTTTTTCTCCCATTTTGAGAAGATTGTGTTGATAAATTTACATATTAATAAATGCACAAATTTGAGTCCCTTTTCCCCATGCCTTTACCTATCCATCCATACACATTTGTATTCAACTATTCCCACTTTATCGACATAGACGTATTTTGATATACTCATCTTATCTATGCATTTATACCAAATCATTTTATTTCCACCTTTTTCCCTTGATGGTTGAAAGGTCCATTGTTTTCATCGTACTTTTAAAACCATAACAAAAATATAAATTCTGGTATTGGAAGGAGAACGATGGGAAATGAACTAGATTTCTCTTAGAATTTGATGGTTTGAGTGTACACCTATGGAATCAACCTTGCACTCGTGTATTTGACCTTTGGCATTTTAACATTCAAATTCAAATTTTGGTTGCCTCCCATAAATTCCTTTCCCACCTAGATCCAACCAAATACAAATTTACACGATTTTGTGCTATATACTTGTGTGCATAAAAATGTGAATATAAATTGATCAAGTCAAGCCAATTAACCTGCTTGATTCACATCAAAATGTGACACTCAAGGTTAGACATAAGAAGACAAACAAAAATGAAAGCACATAGTTATACCTTCACCAAGCCTTCTTGTTGCAAAAGCATGCAATGGTTGTGTCGAAAGAGATAGTTAATAGATTCTATTATATTTCATGTTCTCACACTAGCATCATAACATTACACTCAAACATAGGATGAAAATGAAAACAAAAGCCCTCAATTATAGATTTTTGTCTCAAGGAAAGAGATGCAAGAGCATCACTCTCAATGTGTTTTTTATGCTTTATTAGGATGTTAGGAGTTTTGTTTTTTTTAATGGGGGTATTGAAGGATCTATTAGGATAATTTCAGATGGTTTAGATAGCTTAGATAGGCCTAGAATTCAAATTATTGGGTTTCTTGCCAAAAATGCCAATTTGAATTTCTAGGAGGTTTTTGGCTTGCTACAAGATTGGGGTTTGTTTTCAACTCTTGTTTTTGGATTTTCTGAGTCTAATAAGGTCTTGGAGGACCAAGGAAGACCATGTAGGGTATTTTTTTTTGTTTTGTTTCAATGTCATGTTTGAAAGTTGCAAAAAGGGCATAATTGTCAAGTTTCATGATATGGACATTAGGTTTTGTGAGGAAAAAGGGCTTATGCATAAGTTGTAACTATTTTTTGGAAGTTCTTTCATGTTGAATCAATGAAAATGCATGCTCCAATAAGTGGTGGGAGAAAAATTTAGAGAAAATACCTTATTCCTTCATGGTTTTTGACAGTTTTTGTGCAAATACAGTCTAAAATCAATTATGTATGTAACAACCTTGGTGTTATACTCTATAAAATTCCAAAGATTTCATGTTAAGTGAATATTCTAAGATGCCATGAAATAGCAATAATTTTTTTCTTTCCATAATGTAATTACATGCACATTTGAGATAACACTATTTCCAAACTTCCATTGCATTCCATTGTAATTTCACAAATCTTTCCATAACATAGATATCATATTGAATGAACTCAAGTTTATCATTCATGATTACATCCTTCCATATGAATGGGTACATGATGCATACATAGCTCTTCTGAGCTTCATCTAACAATAGATATACAAACTGATCCCGATGCTGTTACAATGGTACACACCTTCTGTTTGTCCTCGCTCTTTGGTGCATACACTCTAGATGTCCCCAATGCTAGTGCAAACATCTGCAAACCTTGGCTACCAACTGATGAGGAGAATCATCACTTAAGCACTTTTTCACCAACCACGGACTTAAATGTGGTCCCCCACACATCTGTCACATATGACAAGATGACCCTACCCTTCGACAAAGAGATTGGTTGGTAAACCTCATAACAATAGCCCATTTGGGCTTAGTGTTTTGTTCTACAAACTAGAACCTATCCATACATCTGTCATTCTACGAGTATGAAAATATTGAACTAGAACACATAAAAGGAACACAGTGAACTGACAGTGTAAATAGTGGCAACTTACACTACTTTGGCCAAAGTATTCTCACCCAGTACTTCAAGTGACAGTCTCCCTATTCACATACACTTCTATAGCTCGGTTTGGATTATGACCGTTCATATATTATGCTTAGGTATTTTCCTTCCTTAGGTAATCCCTAACCTTAGAAATAACCTATTCCCCCTTTTCTCAAAACACAATGGTATTTCTACCAATAAAGCCTAAGCATAAGTTACCCCCCTTTAGTGGATAATCCCATCCCAAGTATAACATATGAGCTTTCCTAGTCCATGAATTAACTTTACATAGACAAGCTATTTTCTTCAAAAGATAACCTAGTCTCAAGTATAACTTTATAATCTAAAGTTTAGCTACATAAGATTCATCTAATCATAGATTAAATATTCATAAATAACTGACTCCAATCAGTAATATATCACATTAATAAGTGGTTCTCATCAAGAGAATAGCCACATCAATGATGGACCTCAATTGAAGAAAAATCATAGCAATAGATGATTCCATTCGAGAGTGCAATCCCCTTAGTAAAATGAGTTATTCAAAGTAGAACCTTGTCAACAATGTGACTTCATTTCAAGAGTGTAAGACAACTATTCAAGTAGAAAATCTAACTCTATAGGTAATCCCACCTATGTCTCCATACATATAGTATCTCATAAAATCAAGTGATTTACTTATTCACATAGGTGAGTTTCAACCTTAGTATACCTTAATCTTAGATATAATCAATTATCAACAATCAGTGTAATCAAGTAGGTTAACCTAAACCTATGTGTTCCAATAAGAACAACATACAACCCATCCAAGAAAGTTATTCTTATCCTATTGGTTCCAAAGGGTAATCAAGTAAATATCCTAACCTAATAGGCTAATCTTAACCTAGGTTTCCATATATATCTCAACCCAAATAGGTTACTCCCAACCTAGGGTTTTACCCGGTAGTTAAGAAATGATCAAGTGATCATACTAGTACAGATTAGCAATGACTCATCCTATCATTTCTTCCAAAATATTGATGTATAGCTAAACCTTATCATTCCTAAGGTTTCCTATCATCATAAGCCAATAGTGTCAAGTCACTTTGTGACATTAATACATCTCACATTATGAATAACCCTTAAGCTATTCTTGTTTCATCATTCCTAGTATACTTTTACTAATGACAAAAATCCCTCCTATTATGGAGTAAATACAAGCACTTTCATAGAAAAGCATAAAACTTCTTTTTCCTTTCCAAAGAAAATGCTATGATTTCCTAATGCAAGTATTCTCAAGCAGTACAAAACAAAGCATTCAAATCTCATTCTTTCATAAATAAAGACAAATAAGAGCAGAATAGATCCTCATGCTTGTAATACGCTTGATCCAATTGACTGACTTGATGCACAACCTTCCAACAACAACTTTCTAGCTTTACTTTATCCTCTCAAATCAATCTTTCACCAAGCCTCTTACACAAGGTAATACTATACTCACATAGTAATACTATAATCTCACAAAATAACTCTATCCCTCACAAAATGCAGCTCTCAGAATATTTGCAGTAGAATAGACTTGCAAAAAAGTGTGTCCAAACGAGAGAACTAGCCTCTTTATTTATAGAGAAAATTGAGACATTGCAACCTACAGAAAAGGCATGCCAATCAACACCTTTCTTAATGCAGGTCGACTCACTTCATATAGCTAAAAGGTGGCAAAAATTTGAGTGTAAACTCATCATAATATGCTACAAATCAACTCATTTAGTTGACAGTAGCTAAAGAATAATTCAAAGGTGCACATGCCCAAATGATGATAGTCGAATTGCAACCAAAATAGACTTTTACAAATCATAGATTTTCATAATTTTGGTGCCATGTTGCAGCCAACCTCCCTATCCCTTTGGCACTGTCTAATTCTCTTGAAACAGTCTTCTATTACAAGTGACACTTATACAATGTTGACTTGGTCATAGCTTTGTTGAGCACTAGAGGAAAAGTGAGTCACTTCATAGTAATAGCGTATAAATGGTGCTTTGACCAATTCATGCCTTTTTGTTTTCTTTTCTTATTATCATGCATTGATAATACTTTATGAAGTTGGATTTATATTCCACCACTTTACATAAAAGATATAAGCATTCTAAGTTTGGGATAAATCGTAGCTTAATAATAAAGATTCATTTCCATATAGCATTGACTATGGTTTACTTCCATATCAACTTTTATTGTTGCATATTACTTGGATTTAGAATCGGCCTTTATCTTATGTCAAACATATGTATCAATCGGCCTATAATACTTTTCATAGCATATATACAAATTGACCTCTATTCTTCTATTTGTTGCTTTAAACTCTTTTCATGTGCGCAACAAACTAATCTCCTTTCTATACATGTTTTACTCCTCCTAAGGTGGCGTAGCTATTGAGGTTTCATTGCAAGGTTTAAGCGCTACACTATATAGTGTATGAGGTGCTTTGCATATTATGGGCAACCTACATAATATAATAATATATTATATATATAGACACACTCCTTTGTAGACACTGAAAAATGTCCTAAGTCTACGAGCACCATTTTTCTTGGGCATCATCCTTTGATAATTGAATAATTTTAATTATTCAATTATGTTCGATTACATTCCTCTATTAATTAAATAATTTTTAATCATTTAATTGTGTCACTAATATATCCCTTTCTTCTATAATTAAATAAATATTCATTTATTTAATTATTTCTCTATAGTCAAATAATAATAATTATTATTCGACCTTTTATTCTTCCATGATTAAATAATTGTTGAAATTATTTAATTCCTCTTTAATTTCCATCTCACCATTTAATTAAATGAGCTCCATCTTTTATTTTCTCCAAATAAATAATTTGAATATTTATTTCCACTTGTCCCTTTCCTCCATTTTCCTCCATTTTTGAATAAATAATTTAAAATAAATAATTTGTGTACCTCCTCTAGTCAAAGATGCCTTGTCATTAACCTCTGTCATTGCCTTCATTGTTGTCGTAGCCGTCAGCATCATACCTATCATGATTCCTCCAAGAATAGCATATTATTGGTGCATCAATTCTGGACCATCGATCTTGGCATCTTTTTGAGACTCAATATCAACCATCCATTTTGTAACCTCCCTCTCATGCATCCTCCACCATTGATCTTTGAATCCTTCTAGAGGATTAATCTCAGTCGTCCATTCAAAAGGTTGTCTATAAAAGCAACCTTCCTCCTCCATTTTCAACTTAATAGCTAATTGTCTCCAACTTTCTACTTACTATTTTGTAGGTATTTGCATATGTGAAGCAACAAATTTGAGGGAAAAGATTGCAAAAAGGAGAAATAGGAGAGCAAGGGAAGTGATTCAAGATTCAAGCATGGGGAGTATTGTGATTTCATGTCTTACTTTCCTTATGCTTTCATTGTTTTCTCTTGTTTAGGTGTGGTTAATGGTCTAGAGGTGTTAGCTGTCACTATTCTAGGCTAGAAACTAAGAAACCCCATCTTACATTGGTGAGCCCGATGCAAACATCATTTTTTGCAAATTTTTCGTATGAATTTTACTTGTTTTTGCAGATTTTGGGTATAGAACGACACAACTATTAAGCCCAACGACACATTTGCTGAGAAGCGACACATCTATCAAATGCAATGATGCACTTGTCCATAAATGACACACCTGCAGGAGGCACTCGTAGGCAGGAGAATCTGAATTTAAAAACACGATGCATTTGCTATAATGTGACGTAGTGCAATGACACAACTGAAGAAAGAAGTGATGCATTTGTCTGCTAGGTAAAAATTTTCATTTTAGTGTCTTTTTCATCTTTCTTTTGATTTCTGCGAGTAGAATAGAGTTTTTGGGTTTTTGATCTTCTATTTGCAGTGTATGGCTTTAGGTTGGGACTCCCAAAATTACTTCTTGGAGCAACAAAAAAAATTGAGTCCTTTAGTTTTTAGTTTTATTTGAGTTTTAGTTTAGTTAATCTCTTTGCTTTCATTTTTAGTTTAGTTATTAGATTCTGGTTTTGGTTTGGTGCTAACCCCCTTTTTGGTGCTAACTTGGAGTTTGTGTAGCTTTTTTTTTTGGTCCAAGAACTTTCTTTTGAGACTACTAACAAGTGGTTTTGCAAGTTCGAATGTCCAAGGATTATATTTTGAAACCACTTTGCTTGTTTTAGATTAGAAAACATTTCATTTGGAGCTTAAAATGAACGATTGTCTTTCTCACATAGATTTAATTAGAGGGTAAAGAACACCATGTCTTAGTGTTTGAGGGTGGTGGGTATTATGCTCTCACTTGTGCAAACTCGGTGATCAGAAAGCCAAACCCATTCGATTTTGTGTTCACCCATTAGAGGGCCTGCCTTAGTGGGAAAAAGTACTCACCCGAAGGGAATGACCTAAGCGGTAATGGGCTAAAGCCAAGTCCTTCCGAACCACTATATAAATTCGTGATTGCAAGGAAAGTTTGCAATCAATGGGAAGCAAAAATGATAGCCCTTCCCCAGTATCTTTATGATGTGAAAAGACCTTGTTCTAAGGGTTGGGAGGCCTCCTAAGGGAGTTTATCAAAGTACATCTTGAACTAGATGCCCTTACTAGACACCTCTTTTTTGTAGTGGCCAAAATCCCTCTATCTGATGGTGTAGGAGGTCGGACCTCTGAAGCCATCCCACATTCTCATGGTTCACTGTAGAGATGGAAAATTATGGGAGGTCATGACCCAATAATTTGGAATTTGGTATGCATGTAGAAGTAAGTGTCGTGGAGGGGAGCCAGTGCTACCAAGTTCCTAGGCTATCCCCTTTGAATAAGCATGGTTGGAGAAATCCAAGTGGGAATTCAATGAATATTGTCCTTGCTAACCTTAGGATTGTGCTTGTCTTCTTTAAAAATCAAACATTTTCACATCAAATCAGTCCTAAAAAAATTGCTTGATACTATCTATTGTGTTTTCCAGTCATATTTCATCAGAAACAGTCAAAAACTCGGATCAAAACCATTGAAAAATATCAAAACTGTCAAAAACACCATTATGGAATTGCAACTGTTAGACACATACCCACAATTGTCACTGTGAACCACAACTGTCGGCTGAAAGACCACAATTATTAGTCTGAAACACATTTTCTAGAAATAGAGCCGCATTTGACAACTCGAGCCGCAACTGTGAAACACATCTAATAAAAATTGAGTCGCAATTGTCTGCTAAACAAAATTTCCTAAAATATGTCCAAAATCTAATCAAAACTAGTTTACAGTGACCTCTGTCTGATAAACCAGAGACCTGCAAGTTTTTCTAGCTCATTTTAGCATCCCCATTAGGAAAAAATTGCATTATAGGTTGCATTCCTTCATCCCTTGCATTGCACAAATTAGATTTTGATCCTTACGTTGCATCTAAACTTTTATATTTTTAACATAGGGAGACCTCTGAGCTTTTGAAAATTCTTGGTTACTTATTCTATTTTTCATTGACCATTGTCCTTTTCATTTGTCTTGTCATTATCACTTTTTCAAGTTGAGTCTTAGTCTTGTGTCTTGGTCTTGGTTTCCCTCTTCTGGTCAATGACATTTGGAATTTGTTGCCTTGGGTTTACATTAGCTTGAGTGCCACCCTTTGTTTAAAATTTTAGGATTCCTTTGCATTAGATCACCCTCATTTAGACTCACATTCCTTAGATTGCACTTTACACCTTTTTTCCAAAAATACAAAAAAATAGCTCACTTAACCTTAGTATCATATCAATCCTTCATTATCCTTGCATTTTCATACCCCAAAAATAAAAAAAATCCAAAAACATAGCATAGTTTCATTTCCATTTTGCATTATCCCCCAACTTGCAAAAGTCTCACATGGTTGAAACAAGGTCACAAGCCAAATGAAAGGACATGGATTTCCTAGGCGACCCCTTTCCTGACAATGTCACATATTCAACTCAATCTACACCCCACAACAACACATCACAAAGAGAAGAGAGTGACCCTTGGGAAGAACTAAAACTTGAAAAATTCAACAAGAGATTGACCCCTCAAGAGATTGAAAGGGATTATCAAGATCCTATAGTTTTGAGTATAGTTGACCAACTTCTTGGTGCCAATCCAAACAATTTTTCTATGCATTAGCCAAAAAGGGTGCCAAGTTACCTCAAGGTTGTGACGTATCAACCATCATAGAACAAGAAATTGAAAATCCATTTGGCATGCTCTCATAACAACAAATGAGAGACATACCCCTTGGGAAAACTACACACATGGCTACTACCACCACAACAAACATCCCAAGCATCTCAATGATTGGAAACAAGGTAGCCCATACCACTACGCAAGGACAAACTTTCACGCTTGGAAATTCCTCCAACACAATGGGTAAAACATTCACGAATCCTTTTTTTCAAAACACAAATCAAGGGTCCACATCACAAATTCCTACACCTTTGATCCAAAATCTAAGCCAAGGTCACACACACTTGATCCAAAATGCAAACCAAAGTTCTATACCCACATCCCAAAATGAAAACTAAGGGCCCTCATTCCAATTCCAAAGTGCACCTTCACTAAATCAACCTCCACCAAATAACCCTAGAAAGGTGCACATTATCTCACAAAAGACCCCAAATCAAAACCACAATCAAGGGTCTACCACCAACCAAGGGTCTATTCCATCACTTCAAAATACAAACCAAGGACCCCTTCCATCATTCCAAAACTCCACTCAAGGGTCATTACCATCAATTCAAAATGTCAATCAAGGGAACATTCCTTCATGCCAAAATGTCAACCAAGGGAACATTCCTTCACATCAAAACATCAATCAAGGGCCTACACCTTCATATCAAAATGTAAATCAAGGTCCCATACCCTCACTTGCAAACCAAGGATTCAATTTCCAAAACTAAAACATGAATCAAGGGTCTATACCACAATTCCAAAGTACCATACCAAATACGAACCTCACCTTTGGAACAAATCCAAACACCAACTTCATCCCAAATCAAAACAACCCACACCCATATGACAATCAAGGTCTCATATCAAAAAACATCAATATAAATCCAAATCCAAAGCACAACCCTAATGCCAACACTATGACATCTCATCAAAACAATGCCAAATCATCCCTTGCAGACTATTTGATCCAACAGATACAGACCATTGAACAACGAATTACCAACATAAAATTGGGAACCAACAAGAAGACATAATCCATGGAGTTGTTCCCTTTTCCATTTGATCGAAATCTATACATGCCACCCTTTCCCTTGCACTTCACAACACCACCTTTTCCTAAATATAAGGGGACAAGGGATCCAATAGAACACATCCATGAATTCAACACATCGTGTATGGAAGTTGCATATGACCCCACCAATTTGATGAGGTTATTCCCGCAAAGTCTCATAGAGAAAACCTTAGATTGGTTCTCACATCTTCCACAAGGAATCAGAACATGGGGTGAACTAGCCGACAAATTCATCAATCATTTTTCCTTCAACATTAAAAATGATGTCAGCCTTGCAACGTTGAGCACAACCAAACAAGAAGAAGGGAAATCACTTACCTCCTTCTACTAGAGATGGCAAGGAATGGTTAGCAAATTCCCTTGTCACATTCTTGAAAAATAACTTGTCACCATGTTTGTAGAAAACCTTAATAGAGAGTTGATGAGTCAAATTCAAATCCAATGTTGCACTAACTTTGAAGAGATTCTTGAGAAAGGCCTTATTGCAAGAGGACTAGTCAAGATAAACAAAGACACTCCAAAACCCAACAATGACAAAGGAAAATACTGGTCCCGAAACAAAAATGTCACAAATGACAAAGTTGTTGATGCCAAACTGATAACCAAAGGACCAATCATTCAACTTAAAGGCCTTTCTTCATCAAACACATCCAATACACCAAGTAACTAGGAAAAAAAAAAAAACTAAATGCTGAATGCTATCCAAAACAACCAACAAAGAAGAGGTCCTCCCCGTGTCAAGAGAACATACACCCCCTTGGGTGAACCTATTGAATCAATCCTCAAACGTCTTTTGCAATCTAATGTCATCACACTACCAAACACCAAGAATAATGAACCTTCCTTGATCAAACTTGATTGGTGGAAAGATGACGAATACTATGAATACCACCATACAAAAGGACACAAAATGTCTAGATGCTGGACACTCAAGAACATCATTCAAGAACTTATTGAGGATCAAACAATTTCAATTGATAATTCACAAGGCAAAACCAATGCTGATCATACAGTATTCAAGACCCCTTTGCAAGACCATGATAAAGGAAAAGCCTCCAGTTTAGGGAATAACAACAATGCCAACTATGCAGTTGTCAAGCATGAGTACAACACCATCATCCTTAATGTGACACCCTTTGATGATCACATTGCCACTATCACCATAAATAAGCCAAAATCAAATTGTGCTATTGCCACCCGCAAAACCAAGATAACTATTCCAAGTACATCCACAAATCCTTAACCAAAGGGTCAATATAACCTTCTAGAGTAGCTAGGGAAAACTCCCACACAAATTTCTATCTTGGAACTCCTTCGCATTTCACCGCAGCATAGAGAAATCCTTGATAAAGCCTTGCAAGAAGCCTCTGTTCTCGCAAACCTAGATGTTAATGAATTTCAAGCCATGGTTGGATACCTTGCTATGCCACACCATGTCACCTTCTTCGAACAAGTCTTTTCAGCACCAAAATATGACCATAACAGTCCTCTACATCTCGAAGTATGCGTTAATACACATAAGATCAAATGAGTTCTAGTAGCCGGTGGAGAAAACTTGAATATTTGCTCACTAAAATTAGTGAAGGCATTGGGATACTCTAAGAATTGCATTGAACAAACCAATAAAACTGTAATCAAAGCTTATGATGATGTCAAACGATCTTCCGAAGGCGTAATTTCACTCCCAGTGAGAGTTGGCCCAACCATATAGGACACAGTATTTCACGTCTTGGATATGGATTTACATTAAAGTCTTCTCCTTGGTCGCCCATGGATTCATGCCATGAGGGCTATTCCATCCACCTACCATCAATGCCTCAAGTTCCCGCATAACAACACTGAAAGCACTATCTCAGGTGACCCTGATCCTTTCCAATATTGTTCCAACCTCAAAGGAACTATTGAGCATCAGGTTCCCATCAATTGAGAGGCCTCATCTTCCACTTCATCCACCTATCCATCCCACTACAATGATCCATCCACCCTTGTCATATCATCCATCCCATTCATTACACCTTCCATGCCTAAAATACAGATCCAAGACAAAGGCTACAAAGAATACGATATGAAGAACCTCTTTTTCATTGGAAAGTTATCTAAGTCACCAAATTCATATGGAAAACCACATCCTATGCAGGCCAAAGTTGTTATCCACAATCCTCCTACCACCTTCACTAGATGGGGGGAACTTGCTAAAGAATCTCTAGATGACCACATTCTTACATGGCTGTAGAAAGAAGAGGAGGAGTTTGAAACTTAGAAATTGCCAAATGAACAACATCCAAAAGGGTTCCAAATAATGAAATGACATGGATATGATGGATGCAGTGGCCTTGGTTTGAACAAGCAGGGAATTTTGGAATCTCTACAACCTTCTAAGCTAATAAGTCATCAAGGGCTAGGGTTTGTTTCGATAAAAGTGACTATCCGAGGCATCGGGTCACCCTCGAGTGAGGTTGCTAATGCTTTGGATGAGAGTGAGACACATGAAGACCCTTGGAATTGTGATGTTGATTCCAATGAATATGGATGAGATTCCTGTAAGGAAAATTAGATGCGGAAAACAATTCTCCTAACGTCAATACCTCAAGAAAGAATGCAGATACACTTTAAAATTTACAGTTACAGTCAAGTTAAGATACACTATGAAACAGATTACAGAAACAGGGTATTTGACAAACAAACATGAACACCAAATATACGTGGGAAAACCCTTAAGGGAGAAAAACCCACCACACCAAGAGAAATCACTTTGTATTACAGTAATGAAGATTACATACAACTTCTAGACTTATCTTTCTGGTGTCATTATACAACAACATTCATCATGAACATTCTTCGAACATAAACATCCAAGTTATAGCCTTTACAGATTTTAAATCCTTTACTGATACAGTTTTAATTCTTCACACTTCACTGTTGATCGAACTACTATCCAACCCCCAAGCGTCTGCAACTTCCAACTATATCCATGATGTTCCTTGACTGTTGAGCTTTCTCACAGAACTGTCGCAACGAACCAACTGCTAACGGTTCACTTTCAGCTTCCTCTATTCGTCCACGAGATTCCACGTATGACAATCAGAAGGTCAACATAATTTGTAATGCACTAGCATCTCAGTGAGACACTAACAGTGGCTCGCCGATGCCACATATACTTCATATCGATGTCGCCAAGAGCCTCTGTAGTCGCCAAGATGTTATATCAAGCTTCAAGAGATACACCGATTCATCACGTAGTCGCCCTAACCTATCGCTTTTTCCAGGTCATAGCGAGACATCAAAGGTTATACCGAAGTCCCCATACCTACCGAGCACCAAGTAGAAGTCGGCAAGACTCACACCTATCGCCAAGAGTTCATACCGATCTCCATATGTTACCCCGAAGTGTTTACCCATCGCCAAGACATTTCCCTTCACTAAGAGAACTTACCGATCTCTATGACTTATCCCGAAAGCTTCATCTGTCGCTAAGAGTTACACCAAAGATCCCACAAGATGTTCCTGTCGATGAAACCTTCAACATTCGCTAAGAGCTTTCTCCGTTTGCTTTGAGTTACACCGAAGTCATCACTTAAGTCTTCGTCACTGAGACATATCCACATCGGTAGGATATCTTACTGATGGAACTTCCTTCGGCCAAGTCTTCCCGATGAAACAAAACAAACATTGTCGGCGTAACATTTTGCTTTCGCGGTGACTTCTCACCGAGTCAATATGGGTTACCCCGAGGACCTCAACGTAAACACTGTCAGCATGATATTAACACTTCGCTGAGACATCTTAGTGAGAACCTTTAGCTTCACCGAAGACCATAGTCACCAAGAGTCTCGCCGATACACGATTGAATGGCCTTTCGACCAGAGATCTCCTAAGCGCTATGAGGTCATAACGAATACACCATGTTACAACGATAGACTCCATAATGTAACCTTTTGGCAAGACAATGGCAAGGTCACATCGACCTATTCAGAACTGAATAAATCATACTTGCAAGTCGGCCAGACAATCAAGATGTCACACCGACCTGACTTTAATGGAGATTTTAGCCTGTAATGTTTGAGGAACTTTTTTCCAACAATCTCCCACTTGACGAAGATCATTCAGGCACCTCTAGAGCACAAATAATACTTACTGAAAATCATGGGCACTAAGGCCCTCTGAACTTGCACACCACCTAAACTTGTCTATGCTCACCGGCTTCGTCAATGCATCTGCAACATTCTCCAGAGTATCAACCTTTTCCAAATTGACCTTTCCATCTTCAACCATATCTCGTACAAAGTGATATTGTACATCAATATGTTTCGTTCTGGCATGGAAAGTTGGGTTCTTTTCCAGACAAATGGCACTCTGACTGTCACATAAGATTGTTATTTCCACTGCATCAAAACCAATATTAGAACACAAACGTTTCAACCATACAACTTCTTTACAAACATGAGTAGCTACCATATATTCAACCTCTATAGTGGACAAAGCGACTACAGCTTGCCGCTTGCTCATCCAACTCACTGCGCCACCATTCAACATGAAAACGTATCCACTGGTGGATCTCCTGCCGTCAATGTCCCCTGCCCAATCAGAATCTATATAACCCCGAATGCTAAGAGTCCTCTGTGATTCATTTGAATTCCCATGATAACACAAAGAAAAATCTAATGTTCCCTTCAAATATCTAAAAACCCTCTTCACAACATCCCAATGTATTCTTCCTGGATTAGCCATAAATCGACTAAGTACTCCCACTGCTTGGGCAATGTCTGGCCTTGTACAGACCATTGCATACATAAGACTGCCTACAACACTAGCATAGGGCACACTGGTCATGTCCTCCATCTCAGTAGGAGATTTTGGATAGTCCTCAACAAATAGCTTCGTTCTTTGCATGACTGGAAAAACTAACTGCTTGCAATCATTCATACAAAATCTCTCAAGAACAGTCCTGATATACTTACTCTAACCGAGCCAAAGCTTTCTATTCTTCCTATCCCTGGTTATCTCCATCCCCAGAATATACCTTGCTGCACCAAGATCCTTCATTTTGAACTTAGCAGACAAGAGACTTAAGATCAGAAATCATTAGCTTGCTATTTCCTATGAACAACATATCATCAACATAAAGAGCAATAACAAGCACTTGATCACTTTCAACTTTATAGTATACACAGTGATCAGATTTTGATCTCACAAAGCCTAAAGATAATACATAGGTATCAAATTTCTGGTACCACATTCTAGGTGACTGCTTTAACCCATACAGAGACTTCTTTAATTTGCATACCAGTTTTTCTTTACCTTTCTCAACAAAGTGCTTAGGCTGGGACATATAGATTTCTTCTTCAAGATCTCCATGAAGAAATGTTGTCTTCACATCCATCTGTTCAACCTCTAAGTCATACACTGCTGCAAGTGACAATAGAAATCTAAATGACGTCAGCTTTGCTACAGGAGAAAAGATTTCCCCATAGTCAATTCCCTCTACCTGGGAATAACCCTTTGCAACCAGTCTTGCCTTGTATTTTTCTACACTGCCATCCAGACCAATCTTTTTCTTAAATACCCATTTATAGCCCACAGGTTTTTTGCCTTTAGGCAAGGGCACCAAACTCCAGGTTTCATTTTTATCTAATGATGCCATCTCTTCTTCCATGGCTTCTAACCAAGAGTTTGAATCAGACATTTTAAATGCCTCTTTTACAGTCCTAGGCTCATCAGTACTAGAAATAAAATCATAGGCACAAGTAGAATCAATCAATGAAAACCAATACCTATCTGGTTATTTCCTTTCTCGGGTTGACCTCCTCACTGGCTGAGGCTGAGGTTCATCTTCTTCAAAACTTTCAGAACTACTTGAGCTCTCCTCAGTTTCAGGTACATTTTGAATCTTCAATTCCTCTTTCTCTGGTGTAGGAGGAATTGCTGCTACATCCTTACTGTTTTCTGACTTTGTCTCTGATTGTAGATCCAAGGTGGAAGGTTTCAGCTCATGAAAGATTACACTTCTGCTGTATACAACCTTCTCCGTAATAGGATTCCAAAGCTTGTATCCTTTAATGTTAGCACTATAGCCAATAAAATACACTTGACAACCTTGTTCTCCAACTTAGATCTTTTTACATCCGACACATGTGCATATGTCTCACAGCCAAAGATCAAATATGTCTAAGAGAGGGCTTCTTACCAGACCACACTTCCAAAGGTGTCTTATCAACAAGAGCAGAGTTTGGAGACCGATTAACCAAGTAACATGCAGTAGCAGTAGCTTCAGCCCAAAACTTCTCCTCCAAACCAGCACTACTAAGCATACTTCGTGCTCTCTCTATCACTGTCCTATTGAACCTTTCTGCAACTCCATTCTACTGTGGAGTATAAGGTGTAGTCTTGTGTCTTTTGATTCCATGGTCTTTACAGTATCTTTCAAATTCATCAGAACAGAATTCATTGCCATTATCAGTCCTTAAGCATTTTATTGTTTTACCAGTCTGATTTTCAACAAGATTTTTAAACTCCTTAAATTGATTGAACACTTCTGATTTACTTTTCAAAAAATATATAAATTCTCTTCTTGAATAATCATCAATGAACAACACATAGTATCTTGATTTAGACAAAGAAGGAACATCTACTGGACCAAACACATCCGAATGAATATAGTCTAACAAACTAGAAGATTTATGAGGACTGTCATAAAATGAAACACGATACTACTTTCCATATATACAGTGTTCACAGAATTCAAATTCCAGATTACAATCTTCAAGCCCCTCAACCAGGTTTTTATTTTTCAAAGTTTTTAAACCTTTTTCTCCTATGTGGCCTAACCTATGATGCCAAAGCATAGTCTTCTCTGCAGGAAGTTTTACTTCCGTAGAGTTTACATAATTAGGGATATTTCCCTCTTTACCTCCATGAGCAGCTTTCAGTGACTTCAAAGAGACACTGTTACATTGAACAACTTGTGCATCCAGCTTGTATAGGGTACCAATTCGAGCACCTCTAGCCAGCACCATTGAACCTCTAGTCATCTTGCAGCCACTTCCCGAGAACAAGACTTGTACTCTAGTATCATTAAGCTTGCTGACAGACAACAAATTTCGAGCCAGACCTGGTATGTGCATAACATCATTAATTCCCTTTACTCTACCATCAGGAAATTGTATTCTGACTCTTCCACGGCCAACTATCTCCAAAGTAGAATCACTCACCAAGTACACCTTTCCACCATCATATTCTTCATACTTTGTGAACCATTCTCTGTAAGATGTCATGTGGAACGATGCTCCAGAATCAATCAGCTAGACAACATCTGATGCCTGTGTAGCCAAGGCTGCAATGAAGGCGTCACCATCACTATGAGAAGAACCATTATCGGAAGAGCCCTTCTTCTTCTTTTTCTCCTCTTTACAATCCTTTCGGACATGACCAGGTTGCCCACAGTTCCAACACTTCACCTTGGAATTTTTGCCAGGAGACTTTGATCTCCCCTCTTATTTTGATTTGGACTTCTTGTCCTTCTTCTTTCCTTTCTCCTTTGACCTTCCTCTGACAGCAAGAGCCTCCTTCGCCATCTCAGAAGATTTCCTTCTCATTTCTTCTGACAACAAAGAACCAACAATATCTTCCATTTTGAAACTGGATGTTGTACTCCCAATAGCCATCACTAGATGATCCCATGAGTCTGGCAAAGAACACAATAGTAGCATACAATGATCCTCTTCTTCAATATTTACACCAATAGATGTTAATTGTGTGAGCAGCATGTTAAATGCATTCAAATGATCAGCTACAAACACTCCTTCCTGCATTCTCAAAGAGTAGAGCTTCTTTCTCAGGAACAACTTATTCACCAAGGATTTCCCTTGATAAATAGATGCCAATCTCTTCCACAAGAGAGAGGTAGTCTTCTCTTCATGCACATTGAGAAGAAGTGAGTCTGCCAAACAGAGCCTTATCAGCCCCTTAGCTTTTCTATTTGCAAGGTCCCATTCTTCTTGCTTCATGCCTGTAGGTTTAGTTCCAGACACATCAAGCCAAAGGTCTCGATCTACTAAGAGATCCTCCATCTTGAGTTTCCACAATTCAAAGTTACTGCCATTGAATTTCTCTATTTCAATCTTCCTAGATGAACTAGACATCTTAATCTGTAAATAGAAATAACAATCTCTACAAGACTCCCATTGAAAAATATTGACACAAAAAACCCAATGTACCCCCAAGGATAACACAACTGGCTAGGCTCTAATACCACTTGTAAGGAAAATTAGATGCGGAAAACAATTCTCCTAACGTCAATACCTCAGGAAAGAATGCAGATACACTTTAAAATTTACATCTACAGTCAAGTTAAGATACACTATGAAACAAATTACAAAAATAGAGTATTTGACAAACACACATGAACACCAGATATACGTGGGAAAACCCTTAAGGGAGAAAAACCCACCACACCAAGAGAAATCACTTTGTATTACAGTAATGAAGATTACATACAACTTCTAGACTTATCTTTCTGGTGTCATTATACAACAACATTCATCATGAACATTCTTCGAACATAAACATCCAAGTTATAGCCTTTACAGATTTTAAATCCTTTACTGATACAATTTTAATTCTTCACACTTCACTATTGATCAAACTACTATCCAACCCCCAAGCGTCTGCAACTTCCAACTATATCCATGATGTTCCCTGACTGTTGAGCTTTCTCACAGAACTGTCGCAATGAACCAACTGCTAACGGTTCACTTTCGGCTTCCTCTATTCATCCACAAGATTCCATGTATGACAGTCAGAAGGTCAACAGAATTCGTAATGCACTGGCATCTTGGTGAGACACTAACAGTGTCTCGCTGATGCCACATATACTTCATATCGATGTCTCCAAGACCCTCTGTAGTCACCAAGATGTTATATCGAGCTTCAAGAGATACACCGAGTCATCATGTAGTTGCCCTGACCTATCACTTTTTCCAGGAGGTCATAGCGAGACATCAAAGGTTATACCGAAGTCCCCATACCTACCGAGCACCAAGTAGAAGTCGGCAAGACTCACACCTATCGCCAAGAGTTCATACCGATCTCCATATGTTACCCCAAAGTGTTTACCCGTCGCCAAGACATTTCCCTTCGCTGAGAGAACTTACCGATCTCTATGACTTATCCCAAAAGCTTCATCTATCGCTAAGAGTTACACCGAAGATCCCACAAGATGTTCCTGTCAATGAAACCTTCAACATTCACTAAGAGCTTTCTCTGTTTGCTTTGAGTTACACCGAAGTCATCACTTAAGTCTTCGTCACTGAGACATATCCACATCGGTAGGACATCTTACCGATGGAACTTCCTTCGGCCAAGTCTCCCCGATGAAACAAAACAAACATTATCGGCGTATCATTTTGCTTTCGCGGTGACTTCTCATCGAGTCAATATGGGTTACCCCGAGGACCTCAATGCAAATGCTGTCGGCATGATATTAACACTTCGCTGAGACATCTTAGCGAGAACCTTTAGCTTCACCGAAGACCATAGTCGCCAAGAGTCTTGCCGATACACGATTGAATGGCCTTTTGACCAGAGATCTCCCGAGCGCTATGAGGTCATAATGAATACACCATGTTACAGTGATAGACTCCACAATGTAACCTTTCGGAAAGACAATGGCAAGGTCACAACGCCCTGTTCAGAACTGAATAAATCGTACTTGCTAGTTGGCCAGACAATAAGGATGTCACACCGACCTGACTTTAATGGAGGTTTCAGCCTGTAATGTTTGAGGCACTTTTTTCCAACAATTCCCTATCCTCCACCACTTTCATGGACCTTGAAAAACTATTTGTGGGTTTTGAACAAATGCTTACCCTTGATTCTTCACGAAACCCATCAAGTACCTACCTGAAAATGTCTTTGACTAAGGAAGAATGGCTCCAACACTATATTTGGAAATCCATTGATCTAGCCTCCTAGGAGCCTGATGACTCTAGGTCCATCTTTACCCTATCTGCCTACACCATGACCCTTGAAAATACTGATGATGGCTTACCTCTTGTCTATCCTCAACTTATAGATTGGGACCAACAAGGAACACCAAGTTTAGACACTTTCGAGAACGACGAAACTATCGCTAAGTTCATGGGACTTCGTGACGAAATACTAAATGGAGATAATACAGTTGGCTTTGCCATAGAACTCAATTATGTTGCATACTTTGGTGAGGCTGTCCTGTCCTCTACTCGCAAAAGTGAAAATGAAAAAAAGAAAAAAGAAAAATAATAGGTCTTTAGGTGAAAATCGAAAGGTGTCTGTTGACCGTGAAAAAGTAAAAATAAAGGATGTATCCGAAGGTGAAAACCTCTCAAAGGAACCTAAGGATGGAGAACATGACTATCTCCCTATAGACCGAGAGAGATCACCATTTCTCATAGAAGAAACATAAGAAGTCAACATTGGAACATTAGATAACTCCAAATTAATACAATTAGTAGCATCCTTGACCACTGATGAAAATTCTGAGTTCATAGAATTTTTCTCAGAAAGACAAGTCAACTTCGCATGGCCATACACTGATATGCTTGGATTGGATCCCAAATTGGTACTACATCACTTACCATTGCTACCAAATTCCAAGACATTCAAACAAAAGTTAAGAAAAATGCACCCCCAGATCACACTCCTTGTCAAGGTAGAACTCAAGAAGCTCTTGGATGTAAGATTCATTCGCCCAATTGATTATGTAGAATGGATATCAAATCTAGTTCCTATCATAAAACCGAATGGTTAGATCCGAGTTTGCATGAATTTTTGAGACCTCAATAAAGCTTGTCCCAAAGATGACTTTCCTCTGTCGAACATTGATATCATAGTAGATCTAACTACTGGACATGAAATGCTATCACTAATGGATGAATTCTCAGGTTACAATTAGATCAGAATTGCCACTGAAGATCAACCAAAGACAACTTTCACATGCACTTGGGGAACTTTTTGTTGGAACGTCATGCCATTTGGACTAAAAAATTTTGGGGCCACCTATCAGAGAGCCATGACCACAACTTTTCATGACTATATGCATGTCCTTATGGAAGATTATGTTGACGACCTTCTCTCCAAATCTCTAGAATGAAGTGGACACTTACCAATATTGGATAAGATTTTCACCTGACTTGAAAAATATCAACTCAGGCTAAATCCAAAGAAATGTGTTTTTGGGGTCCAATAAGGCAAACTCCTAGGATATATAGTCTCTTGCAGAGGAATAGAAGTTGATCCCACCAAAGTAAAAGAAATCTTAGAGATGCCACCACCAACCAATATCAGTCAGTTAAGGACATTACAAGGAAGACTACAATCAATCTGCAGGTTCATTGCTCAGCTAGGAGACAAGACCCATCCATTCCAACATTTGTTAAGAAAAGGCATTCCCTTCAATTGGACTGACAAGTGTTAAGAAGCATTTGACCAAATTGAGAAGTATCTATTAACTCCAACAGACCTTATGCCACCAATCGATAGAAGACATTTGATACTATATGTGACAACTACTACGTCAACGTTGGGGCACTTTTAGCACAAAATGATAATGATGGCAAAGAAAGGGAAATATACTATATCAATCGCACTTTAGTCGGGTATGAGATAAACTATAATCCTATAGAGCAAGCATGTCTAGCAATTGTATTCGCAGCACATAAATTGAGACACTATATGCTAAATCACAAAATGAATTTGATTGCCAAAATTGATCCTTTGAAATATCTTCTCAGCAAAGCAACATTGACAAGAAGGCTACCTAAATGGGTTATGATCTTGAGTGAATATGACATTGAGTATGTTGAAAAAAAAGCAATAAAGGGATAAGTAATAGCTGACCAACTCACAGATGCACCATTAAAAGCATACCATGCTTTGGTATCTGAATTCCCAGATGAATCAATCCTTGTCATAGACACACCAACAACATGGAAGCTATACTTTGATGGATCTTATACAAGTCATGGATCAGGCGTCGATATTTTATTTGTCACACCTCAAGGAGACTCCATTCCTAAGTCATTTCAGATAGCATTCCCATGTGTAGTGCCCCTTCGTTTGTGTTGTCGTTGTGTCGTTTTCCGTTTCATGTGTGGTCATGAGTTGTTAGCTCGATTGATTTTATATTAAATAAAGGTTATTGAGGTTGATAGATATTTGGTAATTTAATTAAATTTTTTAATATAATTTTTTGTTTTGATAAAGAAATTATTAATAATATTTTTATTTAGTTTAAATAAATTAAATATAATGAATAGTTAATTGTATGTGTGTAAATTACAAGTTGTGAATTGTGAAAATAAAAATAAAGATATTTACTATTAATAATCTTGTTGAAGAAGCAATTGTTGGGGTGTTTAGATAAGATAAATGAATTTTAGTAGGAGATTTATGCTGCATCAGTTAAGGAAGTGGAGAATAAATAAAGTAGTGGAGTTAACTGAAGAGGGCAAATGGTATTATTTTGCGGGAGGAAGAAACCAATTTTGTTTTGGGAGGTAACTAATTGCACAGAGTGGTACAAGAGTTTCTGGTTCTGGTTTTGGGAGCTTGTTTATGCTTCTTGAAAGTTGATTTTAGATCGGGGAAAATTGGAATTGGAGCTTGCAATGATGAAGAATTTTGCAGTTGCAAATCGAGGAAAAGAAACTCGACATCAATTTCCAGCTTAGCTAATCAAGTTCCTCTGTTCTTTAAATTTTACCTCTGTTTTGACTTGCTGGAAATATTTTATTATAAGATTCTGGAAATTGTTTGTTGTCACTAGTCTTATTAACCCATTTACATCCATTGATAATGGTATTGAATGAATTTTCGCCATGCATTCTTCCTTTAACGAAACACTCCTTACGCATTTGATGAATTACTAAACACTCCTTACCACACATTCGATTTTGTTGAGTACTTGTGCTTGGCAGTTAATTCGCCTTGATTTATCCCCACATTTCTTCTAGAATGCTTGAGAGGCAGTTTACATGCCCTTTTTATGCTTCATATTTATCATGCATGCCTACTGTAGCCTTTATGCCTTCAAGCTCTGCAAAATCCTCTACCCTTCTTGCTTGATGTAACGTCGCTTGAGGTGTTCGGTCTAACAGATAGAGTGTTGTCTACACTTCCATTTTCCACATATGCTCCTCCTTGAATGATCCCTGAAAGCTTCCTTGAATCCTCCGCAAAGACCATATTTATCTTCAAGCATGTGGGCTTTTCTAAGTGATGGAATCCGTGAAAATATTTTAGACCGATCTTCTCTAGCTGAATGCATAGACAACTATTACTTTAAGAAATACTATGAATTTTGGAATTGGTTCACATCTCTCAGATCATTCTTGTGGACACTCTGCAACCATGGCACTCAGGATAACCTTCTCCCTTGAGGAAATTTTCCATCGGTTCTTGAACCCAGTTTAGGTGCCCGCAATATGAAAATATGCCTCATTTTAAGCTCTAAATTTGGGACAAGCAAAGAGGTCGCAGGGAAGCAATGTGGATTTGGCTTACACCTACCAAAAGTGCTTACCCATTCTTATCCCAAATTACGATGGTCATCTAGTTTCTTAACTTGTTGTTCTTAATGTAGACTTGAGTATTCTTATCCTTTCCTCCATGCAACTACAATTCTTTTTGGTAGAGATTGTTTTATTCATATATATATACACCCCTTGAGTTTTATCTAAATCTACATAAAGGAAGATCTAGGAAATCTGATTATTTATGATATCGAAGATCAAGCTCAAAATAAGGGAAACAGATCAACTTAGGCACTACATAAAAAAAAAATGAATTGCAATATTAAACAAGATATGACATTGTTCATTTTTTGTCTATTGAGGTTTTAACTTACATTCTTTTAATATCTCATAGTTACATGGTCTTGTGTACGTCTTGTTCCACAATAAACTCTAAGACCCTTACATCGAGTAGTTTACCAATTTGGTCATGTGCTAGTCCATGTAACCTCATTGAGATTCTTTGCTATGCGTTAAGATCTGATTTTCATCTATATATATATTTAGATTCATTCACTCACATCATCCTTGACATAAGTCTGTAGATGGCTATTCAATCTTTAGAGAGGGAACACAAGCCATTCGTGTGGTCTGAAATTTAATTGCAATCCAATGGATGATTTAATCATTCAATACTGGAAAGTTCATTTAAATAGAAATCGATGTAAGCCATGTATTGTGGTATTTGCTATTTTGTCCATCATGGCATGCGTGGTACCCTGTATCTTTATATATATTCAAATCTCTAGTTCGACACTATTTATCAGGAATCTTGATATATTCAAGTCCGCAGTTAATTTAACCTTTGTACTCATTGATTATGAGTTTGGAGTTGTTAAATGTATATTACAATGCTTACTTATGCTGAAAGTAATGCATGTTAGAAATCATTTTGTCACTATATAAATATATTGTGTCTTCTTTGAGTGCCATGCATTGTGTGTAAGTCACTAATGCTTTAGTTTTGGGCTGTCACTTCCCTCTATGATGGTTGTGTAGGTGTGTCTTGTTAGTTCATTGTTATCTGTGAGTATACCCTCTGTTCTTTGCGAATTCTCAATAGCGAGCTTATAGGGAATGAGATATAGTTTTGTATCGCTCAGTATATAGGTCCGATCTGCAATGCGTAATCCTGAGTTTTAATTCTGGTTTAAGTTCATTATATAGCATTTGGTTATTTTCAGATCATTGTAGCTCTCTCATGCAAGGTTCAACCCAACCAAATGAGGACTGTATGTTATGTTTAGGTGCCAATAAATAAATAAATAAATAAATAAATATATATATTTTTGTAAGTGACTATCTTTTGTTAAGTGTATCTTCCATCCAATGGCACAATCTCTGTAACCTGCATGGTTTCCATCTCTGTTGGAGTCTTCAGTTAAGGACGATAATATATAAGATAGGTCTATGTTTGGGGTAGGCTTTCCTTCTGCCGCATACTTCCAGCTTGTTTGAGATTTGAATTCTATGCTAGTAATTGTTTATTCATATCAATATACATATACATTTATATATATTAATACATAGAGAAACACAAAATCGATATACATATACATTTATATATATTAATACATAGAGAGAAACACAAAATGTGTGTGTGAGAGAGAGAAAGTGTGTTAAGTATATACAATTATAAGTATGTTTATTGTAAAAGTATCTTATTGCTTTTATATATATGTCTAATTTAAAAGTAGATGAAACAAACAGATAAGTAATTTAGAAGTTGGATATTTTGGAATCAATAATGGAAGATTAGTGTTTATGGAAGAAGAGTATTTTTGAAGATTACTTCAGTACGTGTAATGTTAAGTTTAGACAAATTTACTATTAGAACTTATTATGTGTGGAATATTGGTTTATTTATATTAATAATAGAAGGGATTTGTTCAAGGAACGAATTGGAATATCTTGTTTGTGGAGTTTGATTACTAATGGTAAATAGTTTGATTGTAGATTCTTTCCTTATAATGGATTTAGTGGTAATTATGTGTGCACGTTTGGAATTTAAGTAGTATTGTTATCCATTGGAGTAATTATGCTCATTGTTTAAAGTGGGAGTCCTTGTCCGAAATTATATTATGAATGAAGTTAATTATATTCTTGATGATGTTTCTACTCTTGATGGTGAGTGTTATTTGTAAAGTCTTTTCGTGATCTGGATTTTTCCATTTCTTGATGAGGGAATCATTATGATTTGTTAGACTTTCTTAGATAGGGTATCTTATGAGGAGAAAATTGAGGACTCCCCGGGATGCCCTATTGGTCGATTTTGACTTTTGATTATCAAGGTTGAATTTGGAATTGAGTTGATTTTGGAATGGGCTTGATAGTGGGTTTTGCTTAATGGCTTGGTCTTATTGCTAAGTGAATGTTAGGAGTCTCCAGAGGCTGGAGGGGAAAAAAGTCTTTTGGATGGAATTCTTTGATAATCCCTCGACATGATTGTTTTGTATTTTTGAGTATATGATGGTATGAAGCCTATTACGGTATTTTCACTGATGTGGTGGAAATTTGTGAGCGGGAAGGTTAATGCCTCGCTATGTAATTTGCTTTGGGTTTGAGTTTGTACAAGTGGCTTTGTTTACAGTTCTCTGGTTTGCTTGCTGTCAATAGGGGAGTGGCTTCCAATGGGGGCCGGTGCACAAAGGGGCATCTAGATAACCCATGTGGAAGTTTTGTAAACAAGTGATAACCTAAAATAATTAGGGGGTTGGGTAGCTATAACATTAAACAAGATAAGTCGATACCTCGCTCAGGCTCAAGCACTCGTTTAGGATTGAGATGAGTCGAGAAGACCTGGAATGGAAAAAACAACTTCCTCATCACCACGAGAGGTATATTGATTCCGCATAGTTTCGCATGAGGGGCTGGAGATCAGTAGAGGCTACCGGGATAACCCAGGATGGGGGTCACGGCCTAGGAAGATCTACCTGCATAACCTATGACAAACTATGTGATGACACTTCCCCTACGAAAACCATGTGTCCCTTTAGTCTTTTGTTTTACCTTGGATATTTATGTGCCTCTGGAAGTCTAGTCATTGTTTTTTGATGTTGTTCTACTTGCTCTTGTGTGTCATGTTAGTCTTGTGATGTTTTTATTCCTTTGTCTGTCAGAGTTGGTGGGACCCTTTGCTATCTCCTTGCACGAGGGGTGGGCCTTTGGGTTCCACACGATTGGGTGGAAAGTGCTTCATTCTCCATTGGGTTCCCCATCCTTGTACATGTTGTGGCGACTTCACTTGATTCAAAGACTTCAACATTATACCTGCACTTGGGATTTGTTACCTTTGTATTTGTATTGTATCGCAAATGATGTACCTTGTACCTTGCTTGATGTACACTCCTCCTTTGTAACAAGGAGATATTATTGGTCATAATGTAAATGTTAAGATGTATACTAATGTAAACTCTTCTATATTATGGAATTATATATTCAATGTTATTGTATATGTATAGTGGAATGGATGAAATATGTTAATCTTTTGTGTTCATATTATGGTTGTATCTCATGGATTACTTGATTAAATGTAATGGGTAGACACAATTTTAATTGATTTTAGAATTGGTTATTATAATGTTTAATGGTTTTTGTTAAATTAGATAATGGGAACTACATAATGCAGTTGTGAACCTTAGAGGACATAGGATGGTATGTAAGTTGATGTTCATTTACAATCGTGTAACATTACACTTTAAAACAAAAAAAATTGTTTCATTTTCTGTTACTAGTGTGTTTTCCTCTAGGGTTCATGGTGGGGGCATTATACCATGCACAAACAACATGGCTAAATATGAAGCATTATTGATAGGACTCCAAATGGAAATAAATTGGAAAATCAAGGATCTTCAAGTCTATGGTGACTCTCAATTAGTGATTAAACAAGTTAATGATTACTATGACACCAAGGATGAGAAATTGATGCCCTACAAGTGCATGGTAGATAGCTTCAGACCATACTTTGATAATATTTCTTTTGAACGGATAATGAGAATCCAGAAAAAAGCAGTTGGTGCAATGGATACAATTGGATCTCTCTTGGACATTCCCAACAATGCCTCACAATATGAGTTCTTAGTGGAATAACTGTTGATCCACGCATTGAATGTCCCCAAAATTGAACTTATGTGTGAACTTGTTGGTCTTGAATCTCCATGGTATAAAGATATCTATGCCTATTTGCATGACCAAAGTATCCCTCTTGATTTGTCCCTCAACCAACGCAAAACCTTTATCAGGCAAGCATCCAAATATTCCATCATCAGAGATGCCCTTTATCGTTGTAGCCTAGATAGTACCCTTCTTCGATGTCTCGACTCAAATGAAGCACAAACAACCTCACAAGAGGTACACTAGGGTATATGTGGAGCTCACTCTACTGGTCCAACCTTAGCTAAAAATCTCATGAGAATGGGATATTATTGGCCTACGATAGAACGTGATGCTTATCACTTTGTGAAGAAATGTCACCAGTGTCAGATTCATGGAGATCTTATACGTGCACCAGCTCAGGAACTTCAGCCACTTATTTTTCCTTGGCCATTTTCTCAGTGGGGACTCGACCTCGTAGGTAAGATCCATCCCACCTCTTCTAATGGACATAAGTTTATCCTTGTTTCTACTGAGTATTTCACAAAATGGATTGAATCCATCCCATTGAATTACATCACTAGAAAGAAGATAGCCAAGTTCATCTTGAATTACATCATTTGTTGCTATGGTATCCCACAGTTCATCATCACTGATAATGGTCACCCTTTCAAAAAGAAGGATGTCCATGAGCTTTGTGAAAAATTCCATATCCAATGTCATTTTTCCACTCCATATTACCCCCAAGGCAATGGCCAAGCCGAGGCGTCTAATAAGACCATCCTAAAAATCCTTAAGAAGACTATCAACGACGCTGGCCGTGATTGGCACCTACAACTCAATATTTCTTTATGGGCCTACCGCACTAGTGTTCACACTCCAACTGGAGCCACTCCATATTCCCTTGTCTATGGGTCTGAAGCAATACTTCCTATAGAGGTTGAGTTACCCTCTTTGCGAGTCTCTATGCAAGGCTTGATTGATCAAGAAGAATATCGTGTATCCTGTTTGCATGAGCTAGAGTTACTGGATGAAAAGAGAAAGAATACTTTGACACATTTTCAAGCATTCCAGAATTTCCTTCGACACAACTACAATAAAAAGGTCTGACTCATAAGCTTTGACATTGGTGACTTAGTCTAGAAAGAAAATCTGAAGAATCAGACAGAATGAGAAAAACCTGGAAAGTTTGAACCTAATTGGTTGGGCCCTTATATCATCATAGCATGAATATGGATCAGGTGCTTATCAAATTTCTACTCCTAAAGGAGAGACATTGTATGAAACTATCAACAACATGCACCTCCACAAGTATTACACTTGATTCTTAGAGGATCCCCTTAAAAAGTAAAAAAATACAAAAAAATAAAAATAATAGTCACCCTGATGAAAACCTGACAAACGAGCATCTTGATGACAACAAAAAATTAAAAAAATGAAAAAATCACAAAAATAGTAAAGAGAAATAATTCGTCCAAAAGTGAAAACCACTTCGGCGGTGCTTTGGATAAGTACCATGGTGAAAACATGGAAAACATGCGCCATGTGTAGTCAATCCCTGCTCCTTCGTCTACTGTCACTCCATCTAGTCTTTCATCCTTTTGCTCATCCATTTGCGCATATCATTCACCCATAATAAAAAATTTCATCCTTCCATGGCCTGGAAACCACCGACATTTGGGTATCCCAAACATCCCTCACATTTGTCTACTGCTTCCCCTTTGAACATAATAAATTGATCCTACACCTAACTAGGGGCGATTGCTTGACTCACATCTTCATGGGAAATAAGACATGGTATCATCCTTTTAAAACATAAAAAAAATAAAAAAATAAAAAAACATTAAAATCCAGAAAAATCATAGAACTTCAAAAATCCAAAAAAATCAGAAAAACATCAAAAACCCCAAAAACAGAGTCTGAGTCTAAGTCAGTTTGTTTTAGTAGGGTCAAACTACATTTCCTCTGCACGTTTTCTACGTAGGCAAGGCTCATCTTAAATGAGCCCTTGAGGCATTAGGTCAGTCCTTTTAGGTTGTCCAAATAAAATCATGACTCAGTCTTTTGTCGAATAAGAAAAATTCAAGTCATGTTGAACTGCGAGGTCTCTACACATTTCTGCATAGGAAAGGACATATGTCAATGAGCCCTCAAGGACCCCTAGGTCAAGTCCCTTAGGTTTTGTCGGGTCTAGTCACGTCCTTGGTCTGAAAATAATCATCACTTGAACTAAATCATGAATCAACAAATGATTAGACCCAATGAAACCATTCCATCAATCAATTATCCTATCATCAATTAATCACTTTGGTCATTCAATCAAAATGGGGCATTACATCATTTTCCTCATTCAGTCTTATCTTTTGTCTTTTATCAGGATGTGTCCTTCCTGAGATTAGACTTTGTCAATTTGGTCATTCACCTTAAGTAGGATATGTCTTTCTTGCAGTTAGATGCCTTGTCAACACTTATCATTTGATCAATTCTATCATATGTGTCCTTTTCCTTAAACATGATGTGTCCTTCCTACAGATGGACATTGTCACATCACTTGGTATATTCATCCATCTTTTTCAAACAAATGATCAATCTTTGTCACAATCAATCTTGTCAATCTGGTCAATCAATCTTGCCTTAATCAGGATGTGTCCTTCCTGAAACTAGGTACAATCAATCAAATCAATTTGTCAACTTTTGTCAACTTTTGTCAACTTGTCAATCAATCTTTGTCAACCTATCGATCAAATCAATTTGTCATCTTTATCAATCAACTTTTTCAAATCAATCAAAATTATCAGCTTGGTCAATCAATCTTTCCTTCATCAAGATGTGTCCTTCCTGAGGCTAGGTGTGGTCAATCAAATCACTTTATCAATCCTTGTCAACCTATCAATCAACTCGGTCATCTTGGTCAACTTAATCAATCAATCAAACAATCTTATCATTATCAATGGCAAACACTATCTTGGAAAACACTTTGTTAATATGGATCTTTCTTATCTTTTTGATTGTTTTTGGGTCATGTTACTAGTCTCCTCGAGGATGTCCTATCAATAGACTTAGAGGGACAATGATGGATCATGGCCTCTTTTTTTTGTTTGTCATCTATGGTTTGTCTTGGCAAAAAGACTGGGACAATTGGGTCCTTAGTATGAGCTTGGGCATTCCTTGTCTTTTTGACTGCTTGTCTCTCCCAAATGGTCACCTTGCACACCTTGGCCTATTTCATACCATGGTGTTTGTGGACCATTTGTGACATTTTTGACGCCCAATGATGATAAAAGTAAAAACACAAGCATGAAAGTTGGATCCCTTATCATTCCTAGCCGCTAGCATTCATCTTCTCTATCTTCTTCGCACTAACATTTCTTCCATCTACATCTTGCATCCATAATCATGTTAGATTGAATCATAGAAAACACCATCATCATAAACATCATTTTCATATTAGGTCACATATATTTGCATAAGAAAATACAAAAACTGCATCCATATAGCATTCATATCTCATCATCATGTTAGTATCATCTGCATCATACATTTCATTATAGCATTACATCCCATATCTCATAGTATTACATTCCATAACATGCTACATTACAACACATTTGCATTGCATTTCATATAACATCACATATTACATCACACTTAACATTGCATATCATATATATTCATATCCTATTAAGTGTCGCATGTTGCATTCACATTACATATTTTCCATCAAACATTTTGTATTATCATACGTCAAACATTACACTAATACATTCCATCTCAAATTGCATTAAGAAATTTCCATTGCACATAACATAATCAAAACATCCATAACCATCAATGCATTATATCATCATATTTCACTGAACTCATCACATAATCATACAGATCATCATCATCTCATACTGCATTTATTAAACATTAAGCCATCCATATTGGATATCATAAAAGCATAAAAATTCATCACATAGTCATAGGCACATAATCATAAAGCACATCAAAACCATCACTTCATCATATAAAATGCATCAAAAAACATCATAATCATAGCATAAGCATCCATCACATAGTATGTCATCATAAATGCATAAACACATCAATGCATATCATCAACCGCCACCAAAATCATATATATATCACTCAAAAAATAATGTGTCTTAAGCACAATGTCAAGATGTGTCTAATGAAAGTGGAGCTCAAAGGATCGATCATAAAAACATTAGTGTCTAATACATAAAAAATAAGGGGCTCTACCCTAAACTGTCCTGATCACCTATCCCTGGGGCATCCTCCCTGTGTGGTGCATCTCTAGCCCTATGCTCTGTAGTAGGAGGCCTATCATAGGGAGTGGCTCGTCTAGCATCTGAAGTCTCACCTTGGGACCTGCTCTGTGACCGTCAGCTATGTGTCCTGCTATGCCCTCTACCTTGTGAACCACTGTCTATCTCTTAAAATAAGGGCTCTCTCCTCTCGGGTGGCACTAGTCTCTCATACAAATCCTGACAATATTGGCTAGCCTTGCTCTCCTGGGCATACTCTCGGGCAACCTCAACAACTGATTTGCTACATGTGGCCATGAACTCAATCATCCACTGGTCTTTCTGCTGCTAGCCGATCACTGCCAAGTCTCTCTCCACCTGAAATGTATCCCTCTTGGCCTTAAGGTCATCCCTCTTTGCAGTCACTGTCCTCAATTGCGCCTCCAGGGCATGCACCCGAACCTGTAGAGCGATTATCCTCTACTCCGCTGACCCCTCTCCCTCTCCAGTCCCCACCTCCTATGGAATCTCCTCCTCTCCCATGATGATCCTCTCATGGAGAATCCACTCTACCTCATCCATATCTACCTCCTCCTCTCCTCCTACTTGCTCTCCCTATCCTGCATCACCGCCCCCCTCAACCTCCATAGCCTTCGGCTATGCAACCTCCATTGCAGGAACCTTTGCATGCTGCTCCCTAGTTTGTACCAATATCTCCGCTGCGGCCCTGACCTTCATTCGATCCTCCTCCATCTCTGCCTCCTCTCGGATGGGTGGCAACTTCCTACCCTCCTGTCGCCCTCTGTCTCTCCTCCTCGGCTATCTTCCACCTCCTCCTCGTCCTCCTCCTCCACCAACCCCATCATCCCATTGTCCTCCTTCATCCCCTCATCCTCCTCCATCTCTCCATCCTCTATCTCCTCTGCCCCTCCCACCTCTTCCTCCCCATCGACCCCTCACACCCCTGACTATGTACTTTACTAGCGCTAGCTGCTGTGGATCTGTAAGTGGAATAGGCCTATGAATCCACCACGAGTCATCATACTCTGGTGTGGTTCCCACATCTACATATCCTCCCCACTACTCCCAATCCAAGGCCTATAAGGCATCTATCTCCTGCTTCGTTGTGGTGACTAAAATTTGTGGGCCCCAAGGATGCACCTCATGGGATGATCACCCATACTCTACTCGGCCTACTGGAACTCCCTGCCTCTCTCCAAACTGCTATCATGCCCTCTCTACTAAATACATCTCAACAATGTGTTGACTCTGTACTGTCTGTATGATTAGATATCTAGGCTATCTACACCAAGGTAAGTATCCACAACGGGCATGTCCTGTATGGTCTCCAAATGAAACTCAACAATGTGTCAATGACATGCCTTCAGTAACCCACATCTTCGACGTGTATCTGATTCAAGGCCCCTTGATATAAATAAGAGTATGGTGTTGTGCCCACCGCCTGCCGAACCATTGATGGCCAAAACACTGCTATGTGCTCCCATGCCCAAACTGTAAGCAAGGTCACACCACAGCTCAAGCTTTTCCCCTCTTTGTAAACAATATCATGTAGCTAGAAATACAACATAGCCAAAAGACATGTCCCCCGTGCATACACTGTCCTATATCGAATCATCGATCCCAACATCTCTACTTAGCCGATTGAGAAGCCATGGTCCCTGCGATCAAGAATCATCACTCATACTATCAATGCACATAGAAAAAATCAAACTGGTCATATGTCTTTGCCAGGATCTTTGACTGAATCTCATATCCATGGATCCCAAACTTAGCATCATCCTCGGTCTCATAATACTTGTACAACGCCTATAGTCCTCGAGCCGGGTCATACCACACACACTCACCATGAATGGGTAATCTCAGGATCTTGTACATGTCCTCTAGGGTGACTGTCACCTCCCCCATAGGAAAATGGAAGTTGCTCATCTCTGAGTACCACTCCTCTTCTAGCGCTATCAACATGCCCCTATTTTCCCTAATAGTGGGCATATATGTCACATAAAATAAACCTAGCTCCAACAACACACCCTTCTCATCATTGCCTAGCTGGTCTCGCAGTTGGGATACGTCTGGTCTAGACTTTCATGTGTAAATGGTGGGAAAACGCTCTTAAAAACATCAAGCAACCAATAATGTCAATCGAAAACCTTTATTTGACCTAGCGAACCTAAGTTGACCAAGTCAAACTTTCCTAGTTTGGGGAAAATCCTTAATCAAGAAATTATGTCACAATTTCTATCTAATGTGTCACATAAATTATAACCGGCCTGCAACTGCAAATGCATCACAAGCCCAACAAATGTGTCATTTCGTGCAACATATACGTCACATGTAGTCATTTGAGTCATTCCTGATCACATATGTGACTCGAAAATGTACTTGCGTCACATAATTTCATGCATCATACCGCAAACATTTCTTTCCCTATCCCTATGCATTTGCATCGTGCCGAGATGATTGCAGCAAACTGTTTATTGAATGTGTCAAACATGATAATAGATGTGTCGCATGACATGCAACACAACTGTCTGCTAAATTATTTCCTAGCCTAAATGCATGCAAAATGAGAAATTAGAAGCTAGGTTCGTAGTACGTACCGGGGTGGGTGCTCCCTCCAGACGATGGTGTGTGTGGATCCGTTATGCGCGATGGGAAGCCTCTGGAACTAGAGACATTTTCACTGTCTAATCACTTTGAGCTCTCAAGATTTCTAAATACGGAATGTGAAAATGCCCCTTTTTCAAATTCAAATTGCCATTTATAGGTCCAAATTTAGGGTTTTTGACCTACCTTGCCTTTTGGATGCACCCTTTGACACCTTGGATCTTGAATTCGACCTGTTTTTAACCTTGACCATCAATTCTACCTTCACCATCAAAATCCTGGCCATCCTTTTGTCTTATCGAGACAATTTGTAAAATTTTCCCGAGGGGGCATACCTGTACCTTGTTGTCACTAGGGCATCATAGAGCATCTCTTGATTGAATTTTTTTGACACAATGCGATGAATTGCATTATGTCAAAGAGGGGAAAAATGTAGACACTGAAAAATGTTCTAAGTCTACGAGCGACATTTTTCTTGGCTATCATCCTTCGATAATTGAATAATTTTAATTATTCAATTATGTTCGATCACATTCCTCTATTAATTAAATAACTTTTAATTATTTAATTAATTCACCTTCTCATTTCTATCCTGATCAATTAAAATTATTTAATTGTGTCATTAATATATCCCTTTCTTCTATAATTAAATAAATCATCATTTATTTAATTATTTCTCAATAGTCAAATAATAATAATTATTATTCGACCTTTTATTCTTCCATGATTAAATAATTGTTGAAAGTATTTAATTCCTCTTTAATTTCTATCTCCCCATTTAATTAAATTGATTAATTTAATTAAATGCTCCATATTTTATTTTCTCCAAATAAATAATTTGAATAAATAATTTATTTTCCACTTGTCCCTTTCCTCCATTTTCCTTCCATTTTTGAATAAATAATTTAAAATAAATTATTTGTGTACCTCCTCCAGTCAAAGATGCCTTGTCATTAACCTCTGTCATTGCCTTCATTGCTATCATAGTCGTCAGCGTCATACCTGTCACGATTCCTCCAAGAATAGCATATTCTTGGTGCATCAATTTTGGACCATCGATCTTGGCATCTTTTTGAGACTCAATCTCAACCATCCATTTTATAACCTCCCTCTCATGCATCCTCCACCATTGATCTTGGAAACCTTCTAGAAGATTAATCTCAGTCATCCATTCGAAAGGTTGTCTATAAAAGCAACCTTCCTCCTCCATTTTCAACTTAACAACTAATTGTCTTCAACTTTCTACTTACTATTTTGTAGGCATTTGCATATGTGAAGCAAAAAATCTAAGGGAAAGGATTGCAAAAAGGAGAAATAGGAGAGCAAGGGAAGTGATTCAAGATTCAAGCATGGGGAGTATTGTGATTTCCTGTCTTATTTTCCTTATGCTTTCATTGTTTTCTCTTGTTTAGGTGTGGTTAATGGTCTAGAGGTGTTAGCTGTCACTATTCTAGGCTAGAAACTAAGAAACCCCATCTTACATCTTCTATATAATCATTAACACTCATGTGTGTATATGTATATATATATCTAGGCATATATATATATATGTATATATATATCGTTCAAAGAAATATAGCAATAACCCATTCGATAATTGAACAATTACAACCAAGTGATATATTCACAATAATACTATTAAAATAAATATTCAAACAGCTCCCTTCGGGTTTTTCCATCAAGTTTTGATCTCCCGCTGTGCGCATCCTCACTTCACAACTTCAGGTAGCGGCTTCCCTTTTGGGTCCCGAGAGGCTGCGCTGGGCGTCCATGTGTCTCGCTTGCGGAGGTTTTTATTTCTTTTTGCCTTGAGGTCTCTTTGGGTCGCGAAAGCCTTCTGCGGAGGCCGCCATTTCTAAGGATTGTCAGAGGGACCCACATCTTGCTACATGGCGGCGTATCACAAGCTTTTCATGCGGGAATGAAATAAACAAATGTGGGCTGCGTAATGCTTGCGCGGGGGTTTTCTTTTTCCTTTCTGTAGGTGTTGGCGGGACCTACCTTCTGCTAGGTGGCAACTGTTCGTAGCTCTTTCAATACGACAGGGAGGTGAGCAACCGTGGGCTGCAAAACGTTGCCACGCGTCTTTCGCACCCGGTTGATGCGGCTTTCTCTCCACTGCAAAAAGAACCTCAGCCCATTGGACACGTGTTGCTTCTTCGCAATCTCTCAGCAGCAATGAAAGAAGTTTTCATTCGGACAGCGACAGCCTGCCACGTGCCTTACAACTAATCCTTGAAACAAGCGATAGGCTGGCTAAGGGAGATTATGCCATTGGGTGCTGCTCGTCATGGTTCTTTGAAGCGGTGGATGACACTTGTCGCCTTGAGCCTGGCTGGGACCACCGCCATTATTACAAAGGGTGCACCTGCAACTAGATGACCAGATGTTGTGTTCTAACTCATTGCCATTGTAACGGCATTAGGAATCTTCTGATTCTGGCATCATTGCAGGGGATTGTGGGATATTTTCTATTACAGCTCTCCAAAGCGGTGGGAATTTTCTCTCTGGCTATATATACTCTCTCTGACGACGAGAGAAGAAGGTCCAAGAAATTTTACAAGAAAGGATACTAGTTTTAGCAAGAGACACCTGGCCTCTTTTACATGTTTATTTGCTAGAAACTGTCAGACTGTGCCAACTGTTCGGCCTTTCTGTTTTTCATATTTGATAAAATTGTAAACTGTGCTTTTTATTGTCTTAAGCATTTCATTTGAAAGAACTTCTATATATTGAATACAAGCTTGCTTATCTAAATCATGTCTAAATGACTCTTCTTAGTAGTAAAGCTGTATGAAATACTATTTTATGACGGATTTCAATGCCTGATTTCACTCAAATTGGCAGAGGATTCCTGTGACTATCCACCCGACTCCAGAACTGGCATTCATATTTTATCTGAAGTCCATTAATCCCGACATTTCTGTGATGATTAAGTCTTTGGGAGGAGCCACTCTACCAAATACTTATGTTACCGCTATCAAAGTTGAGAATCATTTGATAGATTGCAGAAAGTTGCCTCCTCGACCTATTATCTCGATATTTCCTGAAATATCAAACTCAACACAAGAGGTTGCATCGACTAGTGCGGCAGCAACTCCCCAGTCGATGTACTCCTATGCGGCCGCTCCTAAAAGCTTGGCTTCTACATCGGGTTCTTCCAAGGATGAAATAGGCGACCTCAAAGAGATGTTGTGAACTATGACAAATGGCATAACAACTCTCAAGCGGAACCAAGCAACTCCTCCACGGCCCGCATATCAAAACTATCAGGGTGGGCGGTCTACTTATCAGAAAAATCAATATTACCACTAATCCACCAGCGCCGACTACCAACCAAATGGTCCCAGTGCCTACACCGCTCACAAGTGCATTGCCAAGCTCAAGTAGAGAATTAACCGCGGGACAAAACAATCTTATTGATGACATCAATCCATGGTGTTTTCCCTGCAATGATGCACATATGCCCCGAAATTGTCCACGTGGCAACTTACAACAGAAGGTAGCAGAGCAACGTAGTCAAGGTACTACAACAGAAAATGAAGAATACATATGTACCTCGGCAATGGAGAATGCGGTCCTTACCGCGCAAATGCAAGGAATGTCTTTAGAGCAAGAGTCCGATATTGCTCCTGATCATGCACTCTTCTCCTGGATGGAAGACGAGGAAAAGGTGTTTGCCAACGACACATCCGTAGCCAAAACGTCGCAGGTGCAATCTGACTATAACACACGCTCAAAGAGGAGATTCATCGGTGAGCTTGTTGTTTCACTTTCAGACAGCCCGCAATGCAAAGGCGTGTCCGATCAAATTCCCAGCGCTTCGACCGTCTCTTCACCTTCTCAACCACGGAAGGAGATTATTATAACAAAAATAAAGAAGCAGAAATCTCCGAGCTCGTCACCTTTTAATGTGTTGGAGCAATTAAAGAAATCATCCGCTAATGTGTCTTTATGGGACATTCTAGCTATCCCGGAACAGAAGACTATGCTACAAAAGGCGCTTCAGCAAGAGATCCGCTCAGCACCAACAGAGTCGTCTCCCAATACAGAGGTGGTTTATCAAATGCCACTAGCTAAGGTTCTTGCAGACAAAGCGAAGGAATCCCATACAGAAGGCGGAGGTAGGTCAAAACCTCAACCCTTCTTCTTGACTCTCATTGTAGGGGAAAAGCTATTACATAATGCCATGATTGATTCTGGCGCTAGTACAACGGTTATGCCAAAACTGATAGCCGAAGCCTTGGGACTCAGCTACGAACCTATGAAGAAAGGGGTGATGCAGCTGGATGGAAATAAAGTTGATACCGTGGGTGTCATCAAAGCGCTTCCGTTAACGCTATTTGCCTACCCAAGTATCACGGTCCCGCAAGATACGATGATCATAGATGTTCCTCCTATGTTCGGTCTCTGTCTATCCCAAGAATTTACTTCAAAGGTGGGCAGATATTTGTCTTTAGATTGGTCACATCTAATACTTAGGACCAAGCATGGCGCAAAAATGAAGATAGAATCGGAGGCTCTACATTCTGAACATGTGGCGGATGAGGCCCTGATCAATTTTGAGGCCGCACATACCTCTATCACCAAGCAGGACATGTATAGTGTCGAACTGCTAGAGGAAGAGAAGGTGAGTGGAGACCGAAATGATAAGGAAGATGCTCTGTTAAGTGAATGCATAAACAATGATCCTTTCGGCAATTATCACGCTACCAGATTGGGCACATATGTGATTTATGATGAAAACCAGGTTCTTCCGAAGGTTGCCAAAGAATCCGACGATAACCAAGCAAATGAGCTGTGGACATTGTATTTTGACGAAGCAAGAAGCAAAGTTGGAGCTGGAGCAGGGGTATGTCTAATATCCCCACAGAATGAAAAGTTGTTGAGGTCTTTCCGATTCCAATTCGCCTGTTCAAACAATGAAGCTGAATATGAAGGGTTAGTCCAAGGCCTAAGCCTAGAGGAACGAATGGGTATTAAGCAATTGATTGTGTTCAGAGATTCCGAACTGGTAGTTAATCAGGTCCGGGGAATCTCCGCAGCGAAGAATGTCCGAATGAGATCCTATCGGCATCGAATCTGGGACCTGATTGAAGGTTTTGAAGCTTTCAACATCCTGATCGTTCCCTGAACGCAGAATAGCGATGCAGATCGCATGGTGGTGATCGGTGCTCAGTTTGATCCTGTCTCTGACTTGCTTCAGAAAAAATATTCAGTATGAGTGCTTGTTCGACCAGCGATTCCTGATAATGATCAGAATTGAAAAGTCTTTGAGAGCAATGAGCACATCGCCTCGTTTATCCAGCACTCTGGGGAATTCGTTGATCAACTTCAACCAAAGATCGCCGAGGCCTATGAAGGACAAATTATGCAGCTCAAGTCAAATAAACTTCCAAAAGGGTTAGTTACTCTCGAGAATTTTTTCGATTGTAATGACGCCCGAAATGATAAGCGGAAGTTCGTGGCAGAAAAAAGTGATTATGAAAACCTTCGGGTCTCCGATGGCAGGAACCTCCGGGTCGGAAAAGATGTTCCTCAGTGAGATAAAGAAAGGCTTATCAGTTTCTGCAAAAAATATGGAGTAGTGGCCTGGTCCTATGATGATCTGGAGGGTTATGATCCTGGCATCATTCAGCACACTATTGAACTAACAGAAGGTGCAAAACCAGTCCGACAGAGGCAAAGGCCAGTCAACCCTAAAGTTGAGGCCCTAATGGCACAAGAGTTAACCAAGCTCATTGATTCACGTATTGTCTTCCCAATCAAACATAGTATTTGGGTATCAAACCTGGTACTAGTTAGAAAGAACAATGGCGATATCCGCTTATGCGTGGACTTCCGAGACCTGAACATAGCATCTCTGAAAGATCACTATCCATTGTCTTCTATGGAGTCAATCCTCCAAACTGTCGCAGGATCGGAAATGTTCTCTCTATTGGATGGCTTCTCTGGCTATAACTAGATTCGAGTGAAATAAGAAGATCGGCACAAGACTATGTTCACCACCAAGTGGGGAACATTTGCATATGCTAAAATTCCCTTTGGTTTATCCAATGCAGGGGCAACTTTCTAGCGAGCTATGGACATCAAATTCAGCGAACTGATCAATAAGTTTATTCTAATCTATTTGGATGACCTTACTGTGTTCTCTAAATCTAAAGATGATCATTTTGATCATTTGGAATTAGTTTTTCAAAAATGCCAGGAATTCGGGGTTTCCTTAAATCCAAAGAAGTGTGTATTCGGAGTACTGCAGGGTAAGCTGTTAGGGCATGTTGTGTCTAAAGAAGGTATTTCAATTGACCCCGAACGAGTAAAGGCTATTAAGGAGCTTCCCCTTCCGGTAAATAAGAAAGGTGTCCAGTCTTTTCTCGACAAAGTAAATTTCGTCAGCAAATTTATTTCTGATTTCGCGGGAATGATTAGGCCGATCACCCTAATGCTAAAAAAGGATCAAGCTTTCAAGTGGACAACAGAAGCTCGAGAGGCTTTTGAAAAGGTCAAGGAAGCGATCTCCACAGCCCCGGTGCTGATTAATCTAGATCAATGCAAAGATTTTATAATGTATGCCTTCAGTAGCAAGTCCAGTATCACTACTGTCCTGACTCAAAAAGATAGCGAAGGAAAGGGAGAGCATCCAATGGCGTTCTATTCCTGAACCCTAAAAGAATATGAGGCAAATTATAACTTCGTCGAAAGACAAGCCTTTGCAATAGTAAAGGGACTTAAAAAATTCCACCATCTAATTTCCCACAACAAAGTTCTGGTATATGTCACACATTCTAGTGTGCGGGAATATATCATGGAAGGAGAGATCACAGAAAAAAGGGCTAATTGGATTACCAAGATCCTGGAGTATGACATCCAGGTCAGGCCTACTAAGACTGTTAAAGGCAGAGGACTGTGTGAGTATATGGCATAGAACGAGGAGGTACCTGCCAAGGAGGAACAATCAGAACTCGTCTTGATAAATGAATCAGAATCAGAAGACGATTGGCTGACAGATAGAATGAACTTCATGCAAACCGGAAGGTATCCGCCAGACCTCTCATCCCAAAAAAAAAGGTATTACCGGCTTCAGAATTGCGGATATACGCTGATAGAAGGAGTCCTTTTCAAAAGAAATTTCAATGGTGTGCTCCTGCGATGCGTTACTTTAGGGGAGGCGTAGAGGATTCTTGACGCATTTCACAATAGCGACGAAGGTGGACATTTCTCCGCCAAAACTACCGCCATCAAGGTCCTGCGAGCTGGATATTACTGGCCTACACTTTTCAGTGACTCCTACTCTCTGGTAAGGGCTTGTAAAAAATGTCAGTTCTTCTCTGACAGAAGGAAAAATTCAGTGATGCCCCTCAAACCTATCGTGGCGGATGAACCATTTGCACAATGGGGCCTGGACTTCATCGGAATGATCAACTCGGTTTCTAGTGCCAGACATAAGTGGATTCTAATAGCTACAGACTACTTCACAAGGTGGGCGGAAGCTGTTCCCCTTAAGGGTGCGACAGAAACAGAGATTGTAGACTTCCTCGAAGCACTGGTGACGAGGTTCAGCCCTCTGAAGAAAATCATTTCGGACAACGCCAGAGCATTTCTAGGTACAAAGGTATGTTACTTCGCATTAAAGAATGACATATTCCTTAAAACATCATCAAACTATTATCCATAGGGAAATGGCCTAGCCGAGTCCACAAATAAAAGCTTAGTCCAACTCCTTAAAAAGGTTGGCTCAGAGCACCAGAGGGAATGGCATAAAAATCTCCGAAAAGCGCTATGGGAAAACCACATAACTCCTAAGCAAGTCCTTAAGACTTCACCTTATGAGCTGGTATATGGGAAGGAGGCGTTGTTACCTATCTCCATAGAGATCCCAGCAATACAGTTACTAAAATCCCTTGAGATAGAACAAAATGAAGCCATGGAGGTTCGGCTCGCCGAACTGTTGGAAGTACAAGAAAAAAGGGAAAATTCCCTAATAGCAATGACAAGCCATCAACAGGTGGTCAAACGATGGTTTGACAAGAAAGCTTCTGACCAAGGTCTGAAAAGTGGAGAGTTAGTGCTAAAATATGACAGCAGGGCTGCGAAGCCAAGTCAGCACGATAAATTTGATAGCCTATGGGAGGGACCCTTCAAAATCATTCGCCTTAAGGAATCCCGGTCAATGGGATTCATCTTAAGTTGTTCTATTAAGCATTAAGCTCTACCTTGTACAGATGTAAATAGTGCTTTCGTTTCCTTTCCTGTGTTTGGCATGTTCTTTTTCTAGAATTAGTTGTCTTTCTATGCATTTGCTCATTGTCGTTGGTGGGTAAAACACCAGAGTTACTTTACACAAAATACACTCCTACATGGAGAAATAGCATACAAAATTTGCAAACCCAAAAAATTTTAAACACAGAAGCAAAAAAAAGTATGGATTTTTCCTTAAAATGAGAAGTATATATTTATATATATGTTCTTTCGTTACAAAATGGCTGGAGGGCCGATTTCCAAAATATACAAGTATCAAGGTATATTATATACGATAGCCTTTTATCAGGCTTATCTAAAGCAGAAGAGTTACATTTTGAGCAGGAAGGCAAAGGGGTTATCTATCCAAAGGCATGACTGGTAGCAATCAACGCATTCACTGCAGCGTCCACTTCATCCTCATCCACGGGCTCCTCAGCGGCACTGGCAGCATCATTTGATGCAACCGTCGTTGGCGGTGGAAACACCAGGTTCCTGAAATCAGTGTACCATTCTACGTCGTAGAAAGGTATCACGTTGTAGCTCCGAAACAGGAAGTGTAGGGCCTGGGTAACCCTCTGCTGGTGCTGGTCACGGGTCTGCAGACGAAATCCGTTGAGGAATGGCAGCCAAACGATGACATCTTCTTGGATAAAGCGACGTAGGTCGCTGACTATTGGCAGACCTATCCCATATGCAGCATGTGCAACAACCTCACCAAGCCCATTCAAGTATTTCTTCAGAAAGATTTCTTTAACCAGCTTTAGGATAAGTGGTCGGGGAATGCAAATGTCCAGCATGGACGCTACAAAGTGTGAGCATATGTCGGTATTCACCCTATACTTATCCTCATATTCTACGCAATCCTTTCCTAGGACCCACTTAATGGCTACTAGAACCAGCAAATGCTGGTTCTTCGTCATCCTTTTCAGCCTCCTAGTGGAAATCTCACCTAGAAACGCCGTCTGTGATTTAAACGAAGTTAGGCGAATTGGGGTATCCATTTTTCTTGACACTGTCCCTAGGCTTCTAAGTTAATGCCAAAATTGTGCACCACCTAACCTATGAAAAGACTTGTTTAACGCTCTGCTACTAACTTATCACTTCTCAAATGCTAAGTTTGTTTTGCTCACTATCAAGTGGCCTATTTATAGAAAAATTGACAAGACACATGTCAATCTGCCTCTAAAAAATGTGATATTATGCTAGTTGCTGTCTCGAAAGCTGAGTTTGCGTTTGTTCACATTTTTGGGCTGGTACATCCATGATAGCACGACTCAAGGCATGTTTAATTAAATGAAGTTGATTAATTAGCTTTAAAAAGGTGGCGCTTATTGGTGAGGGGAAGTGTGGCCGTAGGCTATTGTGTCATCTTTCAAGCGCGTCCCAGAGCCCAAGGCGATACTCATATCTTTTCAGGCGGTGATCGTTTGCTTGGCGTAATCATTCCGGCCAGGATATTAATTACCAGCGCATGCTAACACAAGGTTAGAAGGCTAGTTGCAAGCTCAATTTCCAAGGAGATCAAGGCGTATCACACGATCTCGTAAACGTAATAATGAAATCTGGCCGCCTCGGAATAGCAATAAGTTCATCTTGCACGAATTGCAGGATTAACGGTACATGCCGAATTAAATGCAAAAGGCTTGCTTTCGCCTACCACCTTGGGAAAAGTTGCGATTATTGCATGAAAAGGCGTAATATTTCAAAGTCTTTTTTACAAACGCAAGGGAAGTGCAGAGTTGTTTTTTGTCCGTCTATCTAGAGCAAGCATATTCGCAGGCCAGGAGCTTACAAATTTTGCAGAGAAAGAAAAATGTCAGAATCTTCAGCTCAGCCGATGCAAGAGGAGATTAGCCAGGAACTGTTCACGGCTATTTGTTCTTTGGTTGAGGTGTACGTATATGAGGATGTAGCATATGCCACACCTGGTATACCCGTGAAGACGAGAAGAGCCCACACAGAAGAGCTGGATAGACCCAAGGAATGGAGTAACCAGAAAAAGGTTAAAGAAGAATGGAACAATATCTATGACCCAAAGCTTGCGAAGAACCCTAAATCCCTCAGAGAGGTGGCTTGTGTAAGGTTATCAGCAACAAAGGCGGACCAATCCACGGCAAGTAGAGTCTGGTATAGTGGTCTCCCACAATACATGGTCCCATTGGTGCACTATTGCCCGGAGGTAGTCGACGCAGCTTTTCAACGCTATAATCCAGATACCCACTGCATTGAAGGTCACAATTTAAGGGTTCATATTAGCCTAGAAGCCATCCGGCACATATTATGTATCCCGGACCCAAGTAGGAGGAAGGAGACTATCGATCCTTTTCGCCCAAGCAAGGGGGAGAAAATATGGAGGAAAATGAAGACCGGTTCAGATTTCTTGTTAGAAGAGACTAATAAGAAAGGTATTGCATCCGCTAAAGCACCAAGTATCCCATTATCACGTGGTTGATTCCGCGATGATCTCCAGGATGCCATGTCCATGTTGGCATTTGTTTGCGGCCAAGACTCTGATAAAAAGATAGAGGCTTTTCAGCTGGGACCTACAATACAGTTTCTCAAGTAGCATGAACTCTTCTGGTATGATTTTGCTGAGTTCGTGGTTGAAGAAATGATACAGCAAATAGAGAATTATCAGGTGGAAAAGAAGTTTAGATTTCTTTCCTACTTGGTCCACATGTTTCTGCATCAGAATCCGGATTTCTTTGCCCGATTTCTTCCGCTATCAATTTTTGATGAGCAGAATAAAAGAAAGCCGGTGTCTACATGGACGCATTTCCTTTCCGCATCATATGACTATTATGCATTCACGGACTATTTCATAGCCCCGGTTTTGAATGATTTAATCGGAGAGGGTGATATTGTCTGGCTCACCAAAGAGAAAACCGGATTTATGCAGAGTTATACCCCTGCTTGTGACTGGTTCTTAGGCAGGGATTTTACAATCCTCTGAATGCGGGGCTTTACTGGCAAACCTTTTCTGCTCCCGGCCTGCGTCACCGATAGAGTGTTTGCGCTGAAAATTTTCCGGCAGGTGTGTGTCATTGATTTCACTTTCTATAGCAGCGAAAGTGTCAAAAAGAAGGGATTCTTCACTTGTCCGAAGAGTTTCAAGTCGGTAACACTGGTTAAAAAATAATCGCACAAGTTGTTAGAAGAGAAGCTGGCACATTTAGGGTTGGTACTGATAAATGATAAATGGGAGTACAACCCTTTCAACGACTTACCAGAGCCACATATGAAAGTTACCCATGTTCCCCGACCATACTGGGAAAAATAGCTTAATCCGTGGACAGATAGAGGAAGATTTTGTGGAATTAGCGCAAATCCCTACGCCGGACACTAGGGGCCCATGGAACAAGTTCTACTTTCCTGTGGCCGTGGCCAGGGACAATCTTCCGATAGAGCGCAACATGTACAACAAGTTAAAGAGGGGTGAAGAATGGAATGATGAAAAAATAAGAGCTTTCTGGAAATATCGTCAGGAAACAGCACAGTTGGATGCTCCTTATAATCAGCTGAAGGACAACCAAGAATTTGACAGATGGTGGAATGAAGGCCACCCCAACCTGATCTCTAGTGTTGACATGAGCGAAGAGGGAGAGGGATCCGAGGAGCATGAAGAAGAAGCGGCGGTATCATCCTCTTCAGCGCAAGGGGGCAACATCTCCAGGAATGCTGCCTATGTGGCCACTAATGTACGTTTTAATATATCAAGAGGCTCACACACACGCACTTGGGCCGCTAAACCGGCCCGGCTATCGCCTCATCAGAAGGATCCGACTGTCGAAGTTAGTGAATGTCCGCCTGCGAAAAGACAGCGCACAGAAAGTGTTATCGGAGGGGTTTTGCAAGAACCCGTCGGAGGAGAAGCGCCCACTGCTAGCCAAATACCGGAGTTTGCGGGCGAGTCACGGACGATCCTGGAACCACCACTGACCAGTCAACAGGTACATTTCACTCCTTCCTCTCTTGCATCTCATTCCTTCGTATCTGCCCCTGCTCCGTTAGCAACTCATGCCATAAGTCCGAGCCCTTTACCTTCTACTTCTGATCCAGCTCATTCGGTTGGATTTGCCCAGTTTTCGCAGGCCCAACTGTTTATAATTACTCCTCCGAGTATGCTTACGCCTACCGCTGCCGCTCAGACTTTCCTCACCTCGCTTTCGGAAAATGTTCCCCCAGTCGGCCCCCATTCTTTTTCCGCTATGCTTACTGATCCTCTTCTATTACAACAAGCTGACATCCAATCAGCAACTTCCCTTCTCCGGCCAATGAGCCTTACGACTGAATCACTGATTCGACCGCTACAAATACCTAGCTTTGCTGATAGTTCTCAGGCGAAGCTATGGAACGTACCACACTTTTCTCCACAAACAGTCACTCTCCAAAAGAAGCAAATGCGTGCGCCTATGAAAGTTACCTATCCCTATGCCTTGCCTTCTGGTGTTCCTTTCGCAGGTGGGCTAGTTTCATCACCAGCCGAATTCATAGCACAGATAGATTGTAGAAAAGAGGCACGCGCAAATAGAATGAGGCGACGCAAGGAAAAGGATGACAATGCTCCCGCCGAGCCGAGAGTACAAGCTTCGTATGATGAGGCCCAACAAGAATTAAAATTTGCAACCATGTACCCAAGGATAAGCAAGCCTCAGGGAGAAATGCAACTTGAAGATTATGAGATATATGCTGTCGGACTTGATATGAAAGTAGCCCGTCCACAAGATAAGGTCGAGATCATGGAGGAAACGCAATGGATGGTCACTTTTGACTTCCTCAAAACTGGTCGCCAGTTAAAGAAAAAGGATGAACAACTTAGGGCAGCCAAGGAAAGGGTGAGTTTTCTGGAAAAAAAGGAGAAATCCTTAGAGGCGGATATCGCCCGAATGACCGAAAGAGCGCTGACAATGGAGAATGAGAGGAATAGACTTCATGGCGAAATTGCGAAGACCCAGATTGCCGACCTAGGCTTAATAAAATAATTGCAAAGCTAGAACCAGGCAGCGCGATAGAGCCTACAGTCAAAAGAGGAAGAGCTTGAGCACATCTGCCTTGAGTATAGTCAGGGGATGGCACAAAAGGGTGAGGAGTTGGAGTGCCTACAGGAACAGTATGAGCAAAAGGTACAAGAGAAAGAGGCCGAATTTAAAAGCCTGAAGGCTAAGCTAGAAGAGGAACTCCAAGAGACAAAGGCTTCCCTGGAAGTGCAATCAGCGAACCACTCCTGAGCCGAACAGAATTGGAATAAAGAAATGAACAGCTATGCGGAGCAGTTGGCATCCGAGAAAAAGAAGAAGGCAGAATTAGCCGAGGCCCTCATTTCAAGGGACGCAGAGATTTCTTCGCTTAAAGCCCCTCTGTTGCTTGCCCCTGTCCAACCTGATGTCATTCCGCTGGTTAGGCAATTGTACATCTCTCACTGGGAGAAAGTCAAGACCTTTTGCCTAACACTGCAGCCTACCCTCCGATTTATCACCAAGGCATCAAGGCTCAATCAAGAGGCCAACGACACAATGGAGCAGTTCCCACGTTTCATCCTGGAGAAGGTTCCTGAGGCAAGGGACTTGCTCAACAAGTTATACTCAGTCTCAGATGAAATCCTGGTCGGGGCGGGTATCGAAGATTGGGACACCGCTGCTCAAACAACAAATAAATTCATTCATTGTCACTCCGCCTTCCAGCGCACTAAGGCAGTGGCGGCTTTTCTAGGTAAGACACTAGATTTCATTTGGGGAAGTTTCTCCGAGCTAGGCAGGCTGGGGCTGCCGTCCCCATTCCTCGAGGATGACTCCATTGCGACAACTACACAGATTGCTGAGGTTATTGAGCAAAAGGAAAATGACCCGAAGGCATTCAGAGAGTTCGGCAGCTCCCCAACGATAGCCGACATTGAGGCGATCATTCATCCACTCTCGCAGCTGCTTTTCCATATCCAAGCAGGCGCCGACCTACCTGAGGTGCTGCCTCACAAGGAGGCTATTAATCTCCGCGGGGCACAAGAAAATTTTTGCAGCATGGCAAAGCCTTCCGAAAGTGAATGGTCGCCCTTGCAAGCTGCTCTTTCCAAACTCTAACTCCATTCGCCCTATGGATAAAGCTCTGGTCTGTAGAACCAGAGAGTTTTTGGGTTCTCTGTTCCTTATCCGAAACGCCCCTGATAGTCGCCAAAAGCTGTTAAAATAAATATTCAAACAGCTCCCTTCGGGTTTTTCCATCAAGTTTTGATCTCCCGCTGTGCGCATCCTCACTTTGCAGCTTTGGGTAGCGGCTTCCCTTTCGGGTCCCGAGAGGCTGCGCTGGGCGTCCACGTGTCTCGCTTGCAGAGGTTTTTATTTATTTTTTCCTTGAGGTCTCTTCGAGTCGCGAAAGCCTTCTGCGGAGGCCACCATTTCTAAGGATTGTCAGAGGGACCCCTATCTTGCTACGTGGCGCCGTATCGCAAGCTTTTCATGCAGAAATGAAATAAACAAATGCGGGCTGCATAATGCTTGCACGGGGGTTTTCTTTTTCCTTTCTGCAGGTGTTGGCGGGCCCTACCTTCTGCTAGGTGGCAACTGTTTGCAGCTCTTTCAATACGACAGGGAGGTGAGCAACCGTGGGCTGCGAAACGTTGCCACGCGTCTTTCGCACCCGGTTGATGCGGCTTTCTCTCTACTACAACAAGAAATTCAGCCTATTGGACACGTGTTTCTTCTTCGCAATCTCTCGGCAGCAATGAAAGAAGTTTTCATTTGGGTAGCGACAGCCTGCCACGTGCCTTACAACTAATCCTTGAAGCAAGCGATAGGATGGCTGAGGGAGATTATTCCATTGGGTGCTGCTCGTCATGGTTCTTTGAAGCGGTGGATGACACTTGTCGTCTCGAGCCTGGCTGGGACCACTGCCATTATTACAAAGGGTGCGCCTGCAACTGGATGACCAGATGCTGTGTTCTAACTCATTGCCATTGTAACGACATTAGGAATCTTCTGATTCTGGCATCATTGCAGGGGATTGTGGGATCTTTTCTGTTATAGCTCTCCAAAGCGGTGAGAATTTTTTCTCCGACTATATATACTCTCTCTGACGACGAGAGAAGAAGGTCCAAGAAATTTTACAAGAAATGATACTAGTTTTAGCAAGAGACACCTGGCCTCTTTTACATGTTTATTTGCTAGAAACTGTCAGACTGTGCCAACTGTTCGGCCTTTCTGTTTTTCATGTTTGATAAAACTGTAAACTGTGCTTTTTATTGTCTTAAGCATTTCATTTGAAAGAACTTCTATATATTGAATACAAGCTTGCTTATCTAAATCATGTCTAAATGACTCTTCTTAGTAGTAAAGCTGTATGAAATACTATTTTATGTCAATAAATGAACTGTTTATGCTATAGTTTTAAGTCTCCGACGTTTTGGAACGTGACAACACCATTCAGGCCCTTAAATCTATGATTTATCGTGCCCATCAACAAATTTTGGCGCATCGCCTTAGATTAGACTTTGCTTCATTATATCCATTTCCTTTTCCCTTTCCAAAAACTCATTATAGAAGAAGCCAACTTCTTTAAAATTCGGAGGTCACTCAGTTTGGCGCAAAGGGGTCCCCCTTGAACTGAGTTTCCCATAAGGCACTGTTACCTCATCAATTTTTGGCGTCAACAAATACCATATTAAATAACTTATATACACATATGCATACTTATACATATATCAATATACCCGTATAGCCACTCATTGTGTCGACATATACATGTATATTGACATTTGCATATATGCATATACTTCTAGTACACACATTTGATTAAACAATCATTCACATATACTCGCTTATTCTATTGATGGGTATATATTCATGCGATGCATATATACATGTATACATTCATGTCTCTTTGTATTTTTGATAACCCCGTGCTCATAAGCAACCCATTCAAAAGTGCGCATAGGTAGGTATGCCTAAGTACTCTCATGCACGTGTTACTCCATGCGTATGGTCTATTGTTGACACACATTCACACACACACACACACACATATATATAGATGTTCAACGTATATTCCACTCATCAATCAAGCATAGTAACATAAGGAAGAAATCATAAGCTCCAAACACATAAACTTCATCCAAGAATGCACTCAACAGTAATCAAGACCCTTACTAATGCAAACATGTCATACTAAAGGATGACTTACCAATTCCCAATACTATGACTTGACTCAGCCATTCTATTGTGAGCGTGTGTGTGAGCTCAGATAGGTTTCATTTAGGGTTATCTAGCCAATCACTTCTCCTGAGTGATAATTCCCCTCCATTTGAGAGGATTGAACCTGTGCCTACAACTAGCTTAGCACATTTGTAATAGTAGTTAGACGTTCATAATAAATCCATATGCATTATAAACTTTAGCATATTCATATAGCAATCAATGTAAACATATTTACTCTTCCAAAGCCATATTAAGCATTTATCAACACTTTCACATAATACCTATTTTAGTATTCCATTCTTTTAGCAAGCATATTCTAATCATGAATGCATTTACCATCCTATTTACTTGTGAGGTAAAAGTAAATTACTAACAAGACGGGGTGTGACATTGTACGACTCTGTACAACTCTAAGGTAGGTTTGAAAGATGATGGTTTAATAGTGCTATGTTCGAAGGTATAAATGCAATTGGTTTCATTAATTTCTATGTTATTTTGCTCAAGTTATGGAAAAATGCTATTGACTATGTTGTCTTAGACCTTGCAAAATTCATATTTCATGTTTTAACCATTGGAAATTGTTGAAATTTTTTCCATAACTTTTGTAGGCCCTTGTGCATGTTTCCACCAAAGGAGAAGTGATAAGTCCATTGTTTGTGTGTTTTATAGGAGATTGTGTGTGTTTACTTGCATGAAGGCTGTCATAGACCCTAGCCTTTTGAGGGTTTTGTGCAAAATAAGGTGTTTTGAGTTAGCCATAGTAAGGTAGAGATTGAAGAGGCTCTATAGTGTGTGTTGAAGTGTCTATAAGCATAAGACTGCAAAAAGAATGAGTGTTGATCCCTTTTGAGGGTTTGATACTAGGAGAGTGAGCTTGTAGGATAATTTACAGGTTATGGATTGTTGTCACCATTGAAGGGTCAAAGAATCTTGTGCATACTGTTGTGAAAACCACATTTTCCTTGTTCTTGAGAGTCCATTGCAGTGGAAATTTTTTTCCCTCTACATAATTATTGGTATCAGAGTAGGTGAAGCAAGAAAGTTAATATAAGGGTTAAGCAAGAAAAAGAAAGATGCCTCCAAGAAACGTTGAAAGGGTGGCATAAAGGATAGAAACACAATTGGGGGAAGCCCTTGCTAGAGAAATGAGGGAAATGAGAGTTAGTTTGGATGCAAGAATTAGTGCAATTGAAGCTAACCAAAGAAGAGGAATGGTTACAGGGGATGTGAGTGACCAAGAAGAAGAAGTGGTGAATGAAGCACCTTAAGAAGAGAGGGATGCTGATGAAATGAGGATGGAAATATTTTTGAAGGAAGTCAAGAGTGAAGGAACCAAGGTGAAGGTGGAACTTCTAGTATATGTAGGTAGTTTGAATGGTGAAGAACTCCTTGATTGGATAGGGGGATTGGACAAGTACTTTGAATTGGAGGAGGTACCTAAAGAGCAACAGGTAAAGTTGGCCAGGACCAAGTTGAAATGTCATGCATCCCTATGGTGGGATTATGTTTAGGAGGAAAGGGAAAAGAAAGGAAAATACAAGATTACTTCTTGGGATAGGATGGTGGCCAAGTTGAAGGGAAAATTCATGCCTAGTGACTACATGACCTAGTTGTATAGGAATTTGTAGAATTTGAAACAAAAGGATATGGGAGTGAAAGAGTACACTAAAGAGTTTTATAAGTTGAGCATCAGGTCAGGAAACATAGAGGATGATATTGACAAGGTTGTGAGATACCTTAATGGGTTGAAGTATAGCTTACAAGATTAGTTAAGCCTCGCAAGCCCCAAGACACTTGAAGAGTGTTATCAATTAGCCTTAAAGGTCGAGGAGAAGTTGAATAGGAAGCAAGAAAAGTAGGATAAAGGTAGAGGAATGAATTTCAAAGGTAAAGATTCATATGTTGGTAGAGTACAGTCACAAAGAAATCAAGGAGAGTCAAGAACCTCACAAGAACAAGCACCAAATTCAAGAGGGGGTTTTAGAGGAAGAAGGCCTAACTTTAGGGGCAGATTTGGACAAAGAGGAGGATTAAATGGCTTCACAGAGAAATTCTACAAGTGCAACAAGTTTTTTGGTCATCAAGCTTGGGAGTGTCTAGAAGAGAAAACCACTACCACCTTTAGGAATGAAAGAAGGAATCAAGTTGCTCAAGGAGGAGATGAAGAAAGTGTTAACTCCTCACCACAACTAGAATAAATAGAGAAAGGAGAATCTTTGCTAATGAGTATATTGATCAAGGTTCCAATGGAGAAGGAGCCACCTCAAAGGAAGTCACTATTCAAGACTGTTTGCAAGTGTCAAGGTAAGTGTTGCCAAGTTGTTATAGATTCAAGAAGTACTAATAATTTAGTTACTGTTGAGATGGTAGAGAAACTAAATTTGAAGAGATTGCCTCATCCTACACCCTATAAGGTTGCATGGTTGAATAATGGGGAACAAGTACTAGTTAATGAACAATATTGGGTAGAGTCTCAAACAGGGGGTACAAAGACAAGGTGTTGTGTGATATCATCCTTATGGATGTATGCAATGTGTTATTTTGTAGGCCTTGGTAATATGATAGAAAAACAATGCATGATGGTATGAAGAATGTTTATGTTTTGGAAAAGGATGGAGTTACCTATACCCTAGCACCCTTGACGGAAGAAGATAAAAACCAAAAGGTTGGATCAAGTGTGATGATGGTGGGTGAAAAAGAGTTTCTAAAGACAATGGAAGAGGAAGAGATAGGTTTTACAGTGTTGTTCAGGCCTAAGACTATCATAATAGCAACAAAAATGGAAGAGTTTCCTAGGGAGATTCAAGATATGTTGAAGGGGTATAAAGACATAGTTTTAGAAGAACTTCCTAACTCTTTGAATCCAATGAGAGATATTAGTCACCACATAGACTTTATACTAGGGGCTATTGTACCAAACAAAGTAGCCTATAGGATGACACCCCAACAAAATGAAGAAATCATAAAACAAGTGCAAGAGTTTCTTGACAAAAGGTTAATCAGGGAGAGCCTTAGTCCTTATGCAGTTCCAACTGTTTTGGAACCTAAGAAAGGGGGTGGTGGAAAATGTGTACTAATTCTAGGGAAATAAACAAGATAACAATTAGATATAGGTTTCCACTACCAAGAATATAAGACTTAATGGATTGTTTGAGTGGGGAAAATTATTTTTCAAAGATAGATCTCAAAAGTGGATACCATCAAATAAGGATCAGACAAGGGGATGAATGGAAAACAATGTTCAAAATAAATGAGGGATCATATGAGTGACTTGTTATGCCATTTAGTCTTTCTAATGCACCTAGCACCTTCATGAGGCTCATGAATGAGGTCCTCAAGCCATACATTGGTAAGTTTGTAGTTGTTTACCTTGATGATATACTAGTTTTCAGTTGTAGCAAAGAAGAAAATTTGCATCATTTGAATTTGGTGTTAAGAAGGATACAAGAGGAAAAATTGATGATCAATCTGAAAAAGTGCGAGTTCATGAAGACAAAAATGTTGTACCTTGGTTTTGTGATTTCAAAGGGGATGTTGAAGATGGATCCAAGCAAAGTGAAAGCAATATTGGAGTGGCTTGCACCTAAATCAGTTTCAGAGTTAAGAAACTTTCATGGTCTTGCAATTTTTTGCAAAAAAATTATCAAAGGTTTTAGTCATGTATGTGCACCTATCATAGACACCATAAAAGGGGAAAAGAAAAAGAAGCTCATGTGAACTGAAAAAGTTGAGAAGAACTTCCAATATTTGAAAAAGAGAGTGAGTGAGTAGACTATCTTGGCTTTACCTATTTTCAATAAGGTCTTCCAAATAGAGTGTGATGCTAGTGGTCATGCAATAAGGGTAGTTTTGAACCAAGACAATAAGCCAATAGCCTATTTTAGTGAAAAACTCAATGATGCAAAGAGGAAGTACTCATCGTATGACTTAGAAATGTATGCAATGGTTCAATCACTAAAGAAATGGAGACATTACCTTTTACCCAAGGATTTTGTGGTCTATATTGATAACCATGCACTTCAATTCATAAATAGCCAAGAAAAATTCAGTCAAAGGCACATTAAGTGGATTGAATACTTACAAAGCTACACCTTCACAATTAAACACAAAAAAAGGGAAGAGTAACAAGGTGGCTGATGCTTTGAGTAGAAGAGCATTAATGGTGCAAGAAATTCAATTAAGAATGTTGCAAGTATGAGCAAGTTTGGTGGTGTTGTCATTAATGTTGTCATTGATGTCAACACAGTTCAAAATGTTGTAGATTGTACATGTATAGTTGAGATGTTGTGAGTACATGGAGCTATCTTTATGATGTTGTAGATGTGTTGAAATGATGGGTTTCCAAGTTCTTTTGAGAAAATTAATAAAGAGAGAAGTCAGAGTTATGTAAGTGTTCAAAATATGCTTCGGTATGTGCTCCACGTTTCTCCTGTGTTGATCCTATGCTTGTGCAGATCTGAAGGGTTTTTGTTGATGATCTGATGATGATATCTACTCATTTGTAGCCTCTGGCTTAATGGAATGTGAAAGTTGTGTTCATTCACCGGTGTGTGAACTGTTCTGGCAGAGTTAGCTTTCTATGGACTAGGAGAAATGTTTTTGCTCTGCAGTCCTCCGCTGTTTTGTTTAAGGTCTTGCAGATCTGGAATATGTTGTGTAAAGGTGTTCTCTGGGTTTTGGAAAAAATGTTTGTGGTTTGGTGATCCGGAAGTTGAGTTTCAGAATTGTTGTATGTGTTTGCATAGTTTGGATGGACTGATGGAAGGAGTTTGGTGTTCGAAGGTTGTTGCACTTGTTGTAGATGTATCTGAAGGAACCTGAGATGTGTTCTTGCACATGATGAATCATGTTGCATCTTTCATGTGTTATCTTCTTGTTGGAAAGCGTGTACATCAATGTTCATTTGTGTTTTCATTAGGTTTGGTCCATCTGGTGTTTACACTTCATATGAAGAATTAAATTTAATTAAGGAAGCATGTGGTTGATCCGAGACATTACTTTTGGTCTTGGTTAAGTGTTTAATTGGTCCACTCTCATTCCTTTCCACCGCGGGAATGTTGAGTTTCCGACCTAATTTTAATTTATGAAATGAAGCTTATGTTGCCGACCTTAGAGAAAGTTTTTAAGGTTGAAGAAGGTATAAATGCAAGTTAAGTTGCAAAGACTTAGATGATGCAAAGTAATGAAGTAAGCCACAAGAGAAGAGTAGATTTGTGCAAAAGTGAGTTGAGGTAGCAGTACTTTATTGTGTTAGATTCATAAAAGTAGTGAGCTGAAGGTTTCTACAATCTTCTGATCAAGGCTGTGAATGTGTGTAAATTGTTGTGGGGGATCTTTTTTTTCTTTTGTATATGTAGGAAGTGAGCCTTCTTGTTGGACAATGATTCCTTTCTGTAGGAAATGAGCCTTTGTATCTGGACAGTGAGTCCTCTTCTGGGCAGTGAGCCTTTATATTCGGTTTTTCTCTCTTTATATTGTGAGTTAATCCTTGCCGTGGTTTTTCCCTCATTGAGTTTTCCATGTAAAATTTGGTGTTCTTTGTGTTGATTTTTCTTTCTATTATCTGCATTTCATGTTCATACTTAATAACTTAAAAGTGTGGTTGTGAAGTTAATAAGTGTTGAAGTTTTGTGTTTAATCTTGGTGACAACTGATTCATCCCCCCTCTCAATTGTCCTGCACCTTTTAATAATTGGTATCAGAGCTTCTGTTCCTTGGTGTAGAGCTTAACCGCTTAAGGAAGATCTGATGGCGAATAAGTTGGTGATCTCTATGTTTGATGGATCTGATTATAGTGACTAGAAAGTGAAAATGAGAGGATATATTATTTCTCTTGGTTACAAAACCTGGAAGGCTATTGAGACAAGGTATGTTGCTCTGATGCGTGGTATTACTACTACAAATGAGGTTTTTTCTTATGAGGAGAATGAGAAGGCGAGGTATGCTATTTTCAGTGCTCTGTCTAAAACTGAGTGAACTAAGGTTCTTTCTTTGGACACTGCTTATGAATTTTGGAAGAAGTTGGAAGATCTTTATGAAGGAAATGATAGAGTGAAATTGACAAAGAAGCTGACGAAAAAGCGCAGATATGAGAATATGAAAATGGAAGAAGGTGAAGATTTTGCAAGCTATTTCTAGAGGGTTGAACTTGTAGCAAATGATGTTAGGAATCAAGGGGGTAAACTAATTGATGAAGATATAATTGAGAAGATGCTAATAACCCTACCTAAGTGCTATAGTGATAAGATCTCAGTTATTGAAGAAATGTGTGATCCTAAGAAGTATACTAAAGAAGAGCTATTTGGCACCTTGACTGCATTTGAGATGAGAAAGTTTGGAAAGAAAGAGGAAAAGACATAAACTGCATTTAAAGCAAAAAAGACCGAGGATGATCTAGATAGTGATGGTTCTATTGAGTTGGAAGCGAATTTTACCAGGAAGTTGAAGAAAGGTATCAGTAAGTATAAAGGTATGTTGTCCTTTAAATGTTTCAGTTGTGGTAATATTGGTCATTATGCTTCAAGATGTCTAAATAGAGTTGTGCATAAGAAGAACAAGGATAAAAAAGATAAGGATAGAAAGGATAAGAAATATAAGAAGTTGTATTGTGTTAAAGAAGAAGCCAAAATCTCTGATGATGAATCTGATTATGAGGATGATGATAGTGAATGCTTGTTTTTAGGTTTGGAGAATAGATTTGTGTCTGCTAACCCTGGAAAATGTGCAAGAAAGGATGTTCTGGAGAACAAAAAGAGTGTGATGGAAGGTACTTTGGTCACCGCCTTTCATGCCAAATAGGATGAATACTACTGGGTGATTGACAGTGGATGCTCTAATCACATGACCAGAGATAAAAGTAAGTTTACTAAACTTGAAAAGTATGATGGTGGTTTGGTCATGTTTGGTGATGATTCAAGAGTGAAGATTGTTGGGAAAGGTACAATTAGTTTTGATGGAATACACAACACTGACAATGTATATTATGTCAAGGGTTTAAGGCATAACCTTTTGAGTGTTGGACAGATGTGTAGGAATGGTTTTAAACTTGTGTTTCGAGATAATACCTGTGAAATCAGAAAAGGATCCAAATATATGGTTGCTACTGGAAGGAGAACTCATGGAAACATCTATCATCTTAAGGGTGTTGATGGTCAGTGCCTTGTCTCTCAAGTCAATGAAAGTTGGTTGTGGCACCAGAGAATGGGACATGTAAACTTTGATAATCTGGTCAGGATCAGTTCAAGAGATATTGTCTGAGGTATGCCTAGAATCACAAAGCCTGCTAATACTATTTGCAAAAGTTGTTATTTAGGGAAACATAGAAGATGTATTTTTAAGGGAAAAGAGAAATCTACTTCTAGAATGTTGGAATTAATTCATACTGACCTCTATGGTTTGACTAGAACAAGAAGCCTAAATAGTGACATGCATTTCATGCTCCTTATTGATGATTATTCTTGAATGACTACATGGGTTTCTTTTCTTAGAGAAAAGAATCGGGCTTTGGATAGGTTTAAGGTGTTCAAAGCAAGAGTGGAAAATGAAGTAAACCTGTGAATCAAATGTTTGAGATCTGATAGAGGTGGAATATTCACTTCTAGTGAATTTAATATAGTTTGTGAAGAGCATGGCATAAAAAGATAGTTTTCTACCCATAAGGACTTCAAAGTATATCAGATGGATGTCAAGTCAACATTTTTGAATGGTGAATTGGAGGAAGAAGTGTACATGGAACAACCCGAAGGATTTCAGTTATCAGACAAACCAGATATGGTCTGTAAGTTGAAGAAGGAATTGTATGGACTGAAGCAAGCTCCCAGAGCTTGGTATACAAGATTGGATAGATACCTGACACAACAAGGATTCAACAAAGGCTTTGCTAACAACAATTTTTACTTCAAAGTGCAAGGTAAAAAATCTTGATAGTGGTAGTTTTTGTTGATGATATCATCTTTGGTGGAAATGAAGGCATGTGTAAAAGATTTGTAGAAGAAATGAAAAAAGAATTTGAAATTTCCATGATTGGTGAGTTGAATTTGTTTCTTGGTCTTCAAGTAAATCAAACTAATAAGGGGATATTCATTTCACAATCAAAATATGTGAAAGAGTTGTTGAAGAATTTTGGAATGGATGACTCCAAACCGGTTAGTACTCCTATGGTAACTGGATGCAAGCTGAGTAAAGATGATGAATCTGCTAAAGCTGATCAGAGAAAATACATATCTATGATTGGTGGGCTGTTGTATCTTACTACTATCAGACTAGATATTATGCATGCAGTATGTTTAGTTGCTAGATTTCAAGTAGATCCTAAAGAGGCACATGTTACAACAGTAAAGAGGATATTTAGATATCTTAAAGGTACATCGGATTATGGCTTATGGTATCCTAAGGGTGTTGATTTCACCTTGAGTGCTTATACCGATGAAGATTGGGTTGGTTGTGTGGATGATCGGAAGAGTACCAGTGGATGTGCTTTCTTTCTTGGTGGAAGACTGGTTTATTGGTTGAGTAAGAAACAAGACTCAGTTTCTTTATCCACTGTAGAAGCAGAATATATTACTGCAGCATCCTGTTGCACACAGGTTTTGTGGATGAAGAAAACTCTGAAAGACATTAGAGTGATATGTGATGAGCCTATTCCTATTTTCTGTGACAACACAAGTGCTATAAAAATTTCAAAGAATTTGGTGATGCATTCAAGAACAAAACACATATCTATTAGATATCATTTTCTAAGAGAAAAGTGTTGGAGAATGAAGTCAGGTTGGAGTATGTGTCAACAAAGGAACAAATTGTAGATATATTTACTAAGGCTCTACAAAAGGATAATTTTGAGTATATTAGGGAGAGGTTGGGGGTCATTTATCCTTTGAACTAGGTGCACATGGAGGTGTATCAGTCCAATGAATTCACAGATTCTTCATTTATCTAGACTAATGAATGGGTCTACTCCGCAGGGGGAGTAGAAAAGTTTTTCATTGTTACAGTATGAGTTGAATGGGTGTACTCCTAAGGGGGAGTAATTAGAGTTTTTGATCTTTTCCATTGATGTCAAAGGGGGAAAGAAAGTCATGTAATAAATAGTAAGAAAAGGAAGAAAGGGTGTTCTCCCTGAATATTGTGTAGGTTATTGTCTTTGATGGTTTTTCACATCATGTGTTGCCACCAATGACAAAGGGGGAGATTGTTGCAAGTATGAGCAAGTTTGGTGGTGTTGTCATTAATGTTGTCATTGATGTCAACACAATTAAAAAATGTTGCAGATTGTGCATGTATAGTTGAGATGTTGTTGAGATGTTGTGAGTACATGGAGCTATCTTTATGATGTTGCAGATGTGCTGAAATGATAGGGTTCCAAGTGCTTTTGAGAAAATTAATAAAGAGAAGTCAGAGTTATGTAAGTGTTTAGAATTTGCTCCGGTATGTGCTCTGTGTTTCTCCTATATTGATCCTATGCTTGTGTGGATTTGAAGGGTTGTTTTTGATGATCTAATGATGATATGTACTGATTTGTAGACTCTAGTTTAATGGAATATGAAAGTTGTGTTCATCGGTGTGTGAATTATTCTAGAAGAGTTAGCTTTATGTGGACTAGGAGAAATGTTTCTGCTACACAGTCCTCTACTATTTTGTTTTAGGTCTTGCAAATCTGGAATATGTTGTGTAAAGGTGTTCTCTGGGTTTTGGAAAAAGTGTCTGTGGTTTGGTGATCCAGAAGTTGAGTTTCAGAATTGTTGTATGTGTTTGCACAGTCTGAATGGATTGATGGAAGGAGTTCGGTGTTCGAAGGTTGTTGCACTTGCTACAGATGTATCTGAAGGAACCTAAGATGTGTTCTTGCGCATGATGAAGTGTGTTGCATCTTCCACATGTTATCTTCTTGTTGGAAAGCATGTACATCAATGTTCATTTGTGTTTTCATTAGGTTCGGTCGACCTAGTGTTTACACTTCATATGAAGAATTAAATTTAATTAAGGAAGCATGTGGTTGATCTGAGACATTATTTTTGGTCTTGGTTGAGTGTTTAATTGGTCCACTCTCATTCCTTTCCACATCGGTAATGTTGAGTTGACCTAATTTAAATTTATGAAATGAAGCTTATGTGGCTAACCTTGGAGAAAGTTTCTAAGGTTTGAAGATGGTATAAATGCAAGTTAAGTTGCAGAGATTTAGATGATGTAAAGTAACAAAGTAAGCCACAAGAGAAGAGAATAGTTGTGTGAAAATGAGTTGAGGCAACAATACTTCATTGTGTTAGATTCCTGAAAGTAGTAAGCTGAAGGTTTCTGCAATCTTCTGATCAAGGCTACGGATGTGTGCAATTTTTTGTGGTGGATCTTTTGTTTTCTTTTGTATTTGTAGGCAGTGAGTCTCCCTATTAGACAGTGAGTCCTTTCTGTAGGTAGTGAAATTTTGTATCTAGACAACGAGTTCTCTTTTGGGTAGTTAGCCTTTTTATTTAGTTTTGTTATCTATTTATATTGTGAGTTAATCCTCACTGTGGTTTTTCCCTCATTGGGTTTTCCATGTAAAATCTAGTGTTCTTTGTGTTGATTTTTCTTTCTGTTATCTGCATTTCATGTTCATACTTAATAATAGAACAATGTGGTTGTGAAGTTAATAAGTGTTGAAGTTTTGTGTTTAATCTTGGTGACAACTGATTCACCCCCCCTCTCAGTTGTCTTGCACCTTTTAACAAAGAAGTGTTGGGATTGAAGCACTCAAAGAGATGTATGAGGATGATGAAGATTTCAAAGAGGTTTAGGAGGCTTACAAGCAACCTATCAACACTAAAAAAGAGAAGTGGATAGATTACTTGACACAAGATGGTTTTTTTTTTAAAGGAGCACAACTTTATGTGCCAAAATGTTCTATGAGGGACAATATTATTAAGGAAAAACATTTTGAGAGTATGGAAGGTCATTTTGGCCTTGACAAGACACTAGAGTAGCTAAGAAGGAATTATTTTTGGCCAAGGATGCAATCAGATGTCAAAATATTTGTGGAGAGGTGTACCATATGCCAAAAAGCAAAAGGGAGTAGCACTAATGCATGACTATACTAGCCTTTACGCATTCGCAATAGGCCTTGGGAATCCATCAATATGGATTTTGTCATGGGATTGCCAAAGACTCAAAGAAGTTTTGATTCAACTTATGTAGTTGTTGATAGATTTTCAAAGATGGCCCATTTCATTCCTAGAAAAATTAAAAGTGATGCTTCATATGTTGCAGATTTTTTCTTTAACGAAGTTGTTAGACTTCACGGATCACCATTAAGCATAGTTTTTGATAGGGATAATAAGTTTCTAGGACATTTTTGGAGAACATTGTGGAGAAATCTTGGTACAAATCTTATTTTTAGCTCAGCCTACCACCCTCAGATTGATGGCCAAAATGAGGTGTTCAATAAGAGCTTAGGTAACCTATTAAGATTCCTTTCAAAGGATCATCCTAAATAGTGGGAGCTTGTGTCACCCCAAGAAAAGTTTTCTTACAATGATTCAATGAATAGGAGCATTGGAAATAGTCCATTTAAAGTGGTCTTTGGCATGCAACCAAGAGGATTTTTTGAACTCAGAGATCTCAGTGGTATGGATAAGAAAAGTGTAGAGGGTGAACAATTTGCAATTGATATGCAAGAGATTCATCAACAAGTGAAAAGGAAGCTCCAAACTACTGTTGAAAAATACAAACAAAAGGTAGATTTAAAGAGGAGAGAGGTTAATTTCAAGGTTGGAGATCTTTTCTTAGCACATCCCAAGAAGAAAAGGTTTCCCAAAGATGAGTATACCAAGTTAAAGATGAAGAAGATAGGTCCTTGTAGGATTGTTCACAAGTTTTCCAACAATGCCTATGAGATTGAATTGCCTAGTGGAGTAGGCATATCACCCATTTTTAATGTTGCTAACTTGTACCCCTACAAAGGGGATGCCATTGCTGATGAAGGAGTAGGTTTACAATAGATATCCGATGCTAATTAGATAAAGGATTTAGCACCTATCAAATCAACATAGTTGGAGTGCATTCTTGGCACAAGAGAGAGCAAGAAGACCAGAGGCAAGCAATAATTCTAGTATTTGGTCAAGTGGAAAGGACTTCCCAATGAACGTGCCACATGGATGATAAGATTCAATATTCTTAAGCATGGGATGATTGTTGCAGACCTCCTCTCGGGTGGATCTTGAGTTTTTCTTCTTTCCCTTGGGAGTATGATGCAAGAGCATCACTCTCAATGTGTTTTTTATACTTTATTAGGGTGTTAGGGTTTTTTTTGTGTTAATGGGGGCCTTGAAGGATCCATTAGGATCATTTCAAATTGTTTAGATAGCTTAGATGGGCCTATAATTCAAATGATTGGGTTTCCCGCCAAAAATGCCAATTTGAATTTCTAGAAGGTTTTTGGCTTGCTACAAGATTGAGGTTTGTTCTCAACTCTTGTTTTTAGATTTTATGAGTCTAATAATATCTTGAAGGACCAAGGAAGACCATGTTGGGTCTTTTTTCTTGTTTTGTTTCAATGTCATGTTTGAAAGTTGTAAAAAGGGCATATTTGTCAAGTTTAATGACATGTACATTAGGTTTTGTGAGGAAAAAGGACTTATGCACAAGTTGTAACTATTTTTTGGAAGTTCTTTCATGTTGAATCAATGAAAATGCACACTCCAAGAAGTGGTGGGAGCAAAATTTGGAGAAAATACTTTGTTCCTTCATGATTTTTGACAGTATTTGTGTAAATACAATCTGAAATTGATTCTGTACGGCTTTGAGGTAGGTCTAAAAGATGATGGTTTAATAGTGCTATGTTTGAAGGTCTAAATGCAATTGATTTCATTAATTTGTATGGTGTTTTTCTCAAGTTATGGAAAAATGCTACTAACTGTGTTGTCTCAAACCTAGGGTTTTCAGTGACCTTGCAAAATTCATATTTCATGTTTTAACCATTGGAAATTGTTGAAATTTGTTCCAAACCTTTTGTAGGCCCTTGTGAATGTTTCCACCAAAGGAGAAGTGATAAGTCCATTGTTTTTGTGTTTTATAGGAGACCGTGTCTGTTTACTTGCATTAAGATTGTCATAAACCCTAACCTTTTGAGGGTTTTGTGCAAAATAAGTTGTTTTGAGTTATCAACAATAAGGTAGAGAATGAAGAGGCTTTGTATTGTGTGTTGAAGTGTCTAGAAGTGTAAGACTGCAAAAAGAATGAGTGTTGATCCCTTATGAGGGTTTTAGACTAGGAGAGTGAGCTTGTAGGATAATTTACATGTTATGGATTACTGTCACCATTGAAGGGTCAGAGAATCTTGTGCATACTATTGTGAAAACCATATTTTCCTTGTTCTTGAGAGTCCATTGCAGTTGAAATTGTTTTCCCTCTGCATCAGAATGGAGGGCTAGGATTTGATAGAGACATCAAAGGTCCATATTGCATGAAAGCTCTTGGAGGATGGGAGGTGGATAACTAGATTTCTTTGGTAGTGAGAGGGTCCATGATTTAAGGAAAATTAGTGGTGGGAGATGTGCTTGGGATAAAGTGGATGGTAAGGATTGAGAGAGGTACTTTGAGAAGATTTAGAAAGTAAGTTCTTGTACTTTTCCCATGTTCCAAGTACCTTGAAGGAATTTAAAATTAGAATTTTGGATGGAGTGAAGATTTTCCCCATACTTAAAAGTACTTTGGATTATGAAATTATGACAAATGTATCCATGCGGGGAATTGGGAAGATTAAGGCTTAACCAATCATTATTAAGAATGTGCAAATGATTAGGGGAAAATTAAGTCATGTGATTAGAAGACATCAAAAATGTATAAAATAGAAAATTAAATAAGTATGGGTATTTATTTAATTTTTAGGAAGGGAAGAGAATAAGGTCTAGAAAAATAAGTATTAGATATTTTTTTATCAAAGGTTAGACCATAGAGGAAGAAAATATTAATGATTTTTGATTAGAAGTCGAAGTGGGGGAGTAGTGAAATTATTAATTAAATAATGAGCTATTATTTAATTAATAGTAGAGTGAAAATTGGATAATTGATCAATTGTAGAAGAAATAATTGAAACTGACAGTGTGTCAATTTTAGGTGTCTACAATACTTATCTTTATAGGCATTCAATGCATTAACTTTACTCATCCAAACATCTATTTGAATAGAATTCACATTTAGGAAATGAAACACTTCAACTGGTACAATAAAAGGAGTCCAAATCTACATGAACATTCTAGGAGAATATACATGCTTGAAGAGTGTTGTTTTTAATGTTCTAGACACAATTCTATAGGTTGACCTAGGAGAAAACATCCTCTTGTGACATAATAATAGCTATTCTAAGATATTTCTAAATATCACTAGTCTTTTGATATCAAGAAAGGTAGAAGGAGATGCCAATGAAGTGAGAAAAAAATAGTGGTGCAACATACCAAATCAAGCTTGAAGGTACAAAACATTTCCATGATTGTGGAATCAACCCTAATTCTTAGACTCAACCTCACATAGAGAAGATAAAATACTAATCCTAGGGTGAATAATAGATTGAGACATTACACTTTAGATCATGAGGCAAAATAGATTCTAGAATCTTCACATGATTATTCATTCTTCATTCATAGAGCTCTATACATTTATTTATTATTTTTGCTTCTATACTTATAACATTTAATTTTACTATGTACACACACCCACAACTATCATTGAATTGATATATATATTAGTTTATGCTTATTTGTATTCATCTTATTTGACTAGCCTATATAACCCCTAGGAATTTTTTTTCCTTTACAATTATCATACCTTTATTTTAGAGTTATCAACCTCTCTATCCCATATAATATATTTATTTTCCCTATGGTATGTAGGTATGATTATTGTGACCATAGGTGAGATATGAGGATTCATATTTATTGATATTAGAGATTACCTCCTCTTTTTAGAGGTAACACCTCTAAAATATACCTAAGATATTTAAACAAATGATAAAAGAAATATGAACTAGTTATACCTTAGATAAAAGAGTCAAGATTGAAACATATAAATGATAAATTCTAAAGGGAAATGAGAAGGATAAAAGATGCTTGGCTATCTAAATGTCCATTTTTTCATATGACGAGTAGTGATAGATGGAACAAAATTTAGACTTTATATTAAAAATTTGTAAAAAATATGGAAACATAGATGAATCTTGAACTTTTGACACATAGGATGACATTTCACAATTGCCATTCTTATATAAATTCTTCAACCCATATGAAAATGTAACAATGGCCTTCGTTAGTTTTACCAACGTTATAAAGAGAGCTAGAATATATACCTCTTTATAATATCATTTATAATCTGATATTATAGAATAAATATTATATAAAATAAAACACATATTATAAATTATTAAATATATTTTAATCATAATATTTTATTTATTAAAAAATATATTTTTATTAAAATATTATATATTAAATATTTATATATATGTTATTTAATTATTATTTATTTTATATATAAAATTATATTTATTATTTTATATGTAGGGGAGAGGGCCCAATAGTGGTGCACCCTAATTTTATGGGTCCACATAGTAATGAACATGCAACATTGACATTAAAAAATTATATCCCCGACTAGCCAAGGACGTGGATAATTCAAATATTTTGTTTCACCCGCATAGACCGAGAAAAAAGGTGTCATCAACATGCTTTTTGTTGAGGGGTCATAATAAACCCCTAAAAAAAATGTAGACCAATAGTGGTGCATTAAGTCACATTTTTTAGTGTGTCAATGTGGCATTATATGATTTGTTGCTTTTTGAATGTAATGGGCATATTTTGTTCAATTATTGGGTCCTCTATTACAATTACTAGTTCCATACTTTTAAAATATTGGGCTTTGAATGTACATGTACTATGACAACTATTGGTACCCGCACCACTATTGGGCCCTCTCCCCTACTTTAGATTTTTTAAAACTTATCTTAAAATTTAATAGTAGCAAAATAATAATATTATTTTTTATTTTTATTTTTAAAAGAAGGGGTAAAAATTTTATTCATTCAAATCCAAAGTACAAGGCAAAGGCCAGAGGCCCACCAGACCAAGACCACCACAAGAACAACCAACAACCACATTACATATTCCTATCTTCAACTAATAACCTCTCCAAGGTCTCATGATAATCAGAAGGTAACTCCTCCCTTTCACTGATATCCCAACCATCCACATTCTCAGAGGCCCACTTCGCCAGACAATCAACCACTCTGTTCCATTCTCTAGGGATGTGACAAAAGGAGACAGAAGCCAAGGAACTGCAAATACTTAGAATATGTTTGACTACATAGGCTAATTTCCAACTAACATCCTCCAACCTCTGGTTATTTAGCATATCCACAACAATTTGAGAATCAGACTCACAAATGATCCTCCTCTAGCCTAAAGAGCAACCACGTTCAATTGCAATCTTAATAGCAAGGGCCTCCATCAGATTATTAGAGTGTTGACCCTTGTAAATAGAAAAGAAAAAGACCGCACCACCATCATTACCCCTACCAATACCCCCAACCCCAGCATGACCAAGGTTCCCACAAGAAGAACCATCAGTATTAATCTTAAGGACCCCCATAGGGGGGGCGACCACCTCCCATCATGACAAATCTGTTGCCTGACATGACGAGGTCTTCTCCCAGCAATGCTTCCCCCGCTATCATCCCCCAGGTTCAAATTCCGCAATATAGCAAGATCGCCAGGATCAGTATTTTCAGACCTATCACACTTAGCAGAAATAGTCTCCTGAAGCCTGCTAATTATCTTCTTCCACAATTGAAAACTTCCCAAATTGGAGCCACAAAAAACTCTACGGTTCCTCTCCAGCCAAAGGTTCCAGAGAATCAAAACAGGCCCAACAAACCAGGCCACCTGCAAGAAAGAAGTCTTTGCTGGAGGCCTACCTAGACTCTCCCAAAAATCAATTAGGGATGTAGCATGAATACATCCATGATGCCAAGCCTCCCACCATCTATGCCATATCTCTCTAGAAAAAGGGAAAAGAAAGAACAAATGGGAGGTACATTCCTCACTGTGCGAACAAAGGAAGCAAATAGAAGGTCCTTGAAAGCCACGCTTGCGAAGATTTTCCCAAGTGAGGCACTTGTTTTGAGCCACCAACCATAAGAAAAAATTACATTTGGGCCAAGAAAAGTTGTCCCAAACCTTCTTCCACTAGTGCACCTTAACAGGACCACGTAAGTTCTTGTCAAGCATAGCATAGCCTTGAGCCACATAGAATTTACCTTTTGGACTCGGACTCCAAGCCAGAACGTCCCTCACATTAAGGGAGCTGCAGAGCCTACCCTCCAAAACTCTAGTAAGAACAACACGATCCTCATCTGAACCACCCATGGGCCACTCCTGCGGGTCCTTCCAGCAAGCAACCACCGCCTGATCAATTCGCTTGACTGTTTTAAAATGCTCCACCTTAATCCAACCCGCCTCAGTAAAAATATGGCAAAGAGGTTGAAGCTGAGGGAAACTAGAGAGAATGGGAGGGTGGCCATCCCAAGAGTCCTGCCAAAATACAGCATCAGAGCCTCTATTACAGATCCAGAAGAGGCCCTCCTTAATCAACTGAGTGCCCTTCTTAAGGGTATCCCAAATACAAGAACCTTTGCCTAGAAAAGCAAGGCGCGACACATCAAGGCTATCAACACCAGGAAGATACTTGTGGGAAAGAATCTTGGCCCAATCTTGTTGTTGATTGTTGCACCACCTCAAGTACAGCTTGGCAGCCAAGCTCGTGATAGCAAGAGCCATAGACCTAAGACCAAGGCCCCCATCATGCTTTGGCCTGCAGACACACTCCCACTTGACTAAACTCCACTTCGAGGAAAGGAGGCTGCCAGACCAAAGGAATTGTCGAGATAGAGCATCAAAATCCCTCACAAAGGTGAAAGGGGGAACCTGCACACAACACCTGTAAATGGGGAGAGACTGCACCATAGTCTTTAGAAGAACCACTTTCCCAACAGAAGATAACCATCTGTAAGTCCAATGACTAACCTTACTCTGAAACTTATCCAAAATCCCCTACCAGTAACCTCTACGCTGAGATCCCAAAGCCAAAGGGATCCCAAGGTACATCAAGGGAAGATAACCAATTTGAAATCTAAGGATCCTAGCAATCCTACTCTGAATAAGTTGAGGGGTATTAAAGAAATAAATGGAGGATTTGTCATCATTAATACACTGACCTGAAGCCTTCAAATAGATGTCTAAGGCTCTCCTGAAGTTCATAGCCTCTCTAACTCTAGCCATTCCCATCAACGCAGTATCATCCAACAAACTGAAGATGAGAGTAGGAAGGAAGAGAATTGTTCCAACTCCAACCTTGGATAAGACCCTGCCCCACCCGAGATTTAATAAATCTACCAAGACCCTCCGCCATGATAATGAATAAATAAGGAGATAAAGGGTCCCCTTGCCGAAGTCCCCAAGAAGCACTAAACAAATCTGAGGGTTCCCCATTAATGAGCACTAAGAAGGAAGAAGAGGTCACACAACTAAGAACCCAATTTACCCACTCCTCAGCAAAGCCAAACGCCAAGAGAATTTTTTGTAAGAACTCCCAGTTCACCCGGTCATAGGCTTTAGCCATGTCAAGTTTCATAAACATAGCCTTCTCCTTCGAGTTAGCCATAGAATGAATAGCTTCCATTGCAATCACAACACCATCCAAAATTTGTCTTCCTTCAACAAAACCCCCCTACTCAGGAGAGATCAGAGTACTGAGGAGTGGTTTGAGTCTCTCTGCAATCAATTTGGTGATGATCTTATAAACCACATTACAAAGCGCAATGGGTCTAAATTGAGCCAACTGATTAGCCCCCTCCTTCTTAGGTATGAGAGCCAAGAAAGTAGAATTCATGGACTTGAGCATCTGTTTATTCCTATGAGATTCTTGAACCACCTCGAGGAGATCAAACTTGATTATTTCCCAGAACTCCTGAAAGAACTCAATCGGAAACCCATCTGGGCCGGGAGCCTTACCTTTTTTCATGTTAAACACCACTTTCTCCAACTCAGGTAACAAGATAGGACATAAGAGAGCCCCATTCATCTCAGCAGAGACCAGGAGGGGAATGCAGTCCAAGATGGCCCTCTCCTCATCCCTAGCTGCATGATCCTCTCTAGAAAATAGGTTTGAAAAATAATTGACCACAACCTTGGAAATATCAACACAGGAAGAGAGTTGAGCCCCTTCAGGCGAGATCAGAGAGGAGATAGAATTCCCCTACCTCCGAGCCTTAACCGAATTATGAAAGAATGCAGTGTTCCTATCCCCCTCCTGAAGCCAATCAACACGAGATTTCTGCTTCCAGAAGATCTCCTCCTGAAGCTCCCACTCTTCTAATCCCTTAAGAGCCAAGGACTCAGCTTTACTTAGATCAAGGGTCAACCCTTGATCCTGAATCAAATGAGTGATGTTATCCAATTTAGACTGAGCAGCTATCTTCTGAGCATGCAAGTTCCCAAAACATTGTTTATTCCATTTCTTAAGCCTGTACTTTACATGTTGAAGCCTCTTACAAAAAGTAAGCATGGCCGTCCCATGGGCAGGCATCCCCTCATACCACCAATCCAACATAAGATCCTGCAGAGACTGATCTCTTAGCCACATTAACTGAAATTTGAAAGAAGGGTTTTTGGTGACTCCATAAGCGGTGACAGAGAGCTTGATAGGACAATGATCAGAGCCTCTCCAATCAAGAATTTCTGAACTGGTGATCAACCTACTGTTCATCCAATAGCAGGAAACCAAAAATCTATCGAGCCTTTCTGAGATAGCCTCAACACCACACCTCCTATTATTCCATGTAAAGACACCATTGGTTGGCTTCACATCAATGAGATTCAAGGAACTAATCATATCCCTAAGAAGATTTGTAGAGGGGTCCAACCTGGCTAACCCACCTCGTTTTTCATCCAAACCAGTAACATAATTAAAATCACCAGCCATAATCCATGGGAGAAATGGGTCTAAGGCCCGAATGAAGCTGATGTGAGCCCAAAGATTTGACTTACCTTAAAGATTAGTAGGAGCATAAATATTGGATAAGAGACACCTCTCTCCAGTTGCAAAACAAGATGCAACCAGAGAGATAGAAGACCGACTAGAAATCCACCATAAGGGGAGCACTTTCCTCGAGTTCCAGAAGCAAGCCACCCCCCTAAACTGTTCAAAGCACCCACCCCCTACCAATTGCCCTGGGGCCAGATGCGTGAAGCACAATTAGCCAAACCATCCACTGAAAGCTTATTTTCCTGAATAAAAACCACATCAGGTGACTGAGAATCAATTAATCTGCGAACAACCTTTTGTCTAGGGATGTTGTTCAACCCCCTTACATTCCATGATAGAACAATCATTTATGGGGGTGGGAAAAGTGGGAATCAATGGGTTTCACAAACCCAGACTCAACCAAAGTATCCCCCATAATCTTGACCTTCTCTTGATCAGTCTTCCTGCCACTCCTTGACGGTTTATCAAGAGGCCCCTTTTTAAAGGATTTCTGCTGTAAGCCTAAAATAGGAGGAGCTTTGTTACCCTTTGCCGAGTCTGAAGCCCCCTTAGGAGCAAGGGGGACAGGAGCCCCCACAATAGATCCCATCGAAGCCTGAGACCCCTGGAGATCCCTGGTATCCTGAACCTGAGAAGGTAGATCCAGAGCAATCTGTTCAACCTAAAGGTCCCCAGGAGATAAGAGCTGATCCTCCTTCTTTGCATCCTCATCCTGACCTTCATGTAGACCCTTAGCCCCATAAGAGAACTCAACTGGAATACCTTCCTCCTGTGCCAAATCTTCAAGAACATCAAATCTGTTAAAAGTGCCATTATTGTGTCTATCCAACCAGGTTCTCTTCTTACCCTTGCCTTTGTTACAGGACTTAACCTGAGTAAAGCCCTCGTTATCTGTAGGTTCATTAGGCACAGGATCCTTCCCCTTGTCCCCCCTAGGAGGTCCAGAGGCAACCAAGGGGAAGGGTTTAAATCTGGGACATTTGCGGTGTAAATGACCATATTCATGACAAATTCGACATCTAAAAGGGAGGGTCTCGTAATCCAGCTGTTGGATCCAAGAAGAAGATCCCATACGGATTTCCATAGAGTCTGGTAATGGATTACTTAAATCAACTTCTACACAAATACGAGCAAAAGAAATTACCTTACGATCTTGAGTTTGTGTAGTCGCCCCCATAGGTTTTCCAAGAAGCAATGAAATTGAATGAAGAATATCTTCCCTCCAAAATTCCAAAGGGAGCCTCGGCAAACAAACCCACACAGGAACTCGCGAGGGGATCTCTTCAGCAGAGTTGAAGCCCATGTGCCAAGGCTTGATGAAAAGCCCCACCTGGTTAAAGAAATAAGGGCCTCCTTCAAAAGCCCTATTCCTATCCGACATGCATGAAAAAATAACTAGAAAATAGTTATTCGCTGCCAAAATAATCTCCATATCACCTTCGGGATTCCAAACCCGACGAGCCCAGGAATCCAACACAGGTAGAGAAAGATGAAGGCCCAAAAATTTGCAAATAAGGGCATGATTATGCCAGTATTCAACATCCTCTGAAACCTGCTCAGGTTGAATAACCAAAACAGGTCGATCCTCGGATCTCTCCAAACATCCATTTACTTTTTTTATTCGAAGCATCCCTTTTGAGGAGAAGACCCCATCTCCAGAATGGGGTGTACCCATCATATCTTTTCCACTGATATGCAATGAAGAAGATGACTCTGCCATCTCCAAATCCCCAGAGGAAATCTTCGACATAACACAACCCTGAGTCTCCATGGACCGAATAGCACCACCCCACCAAAAGGAGAGAAACCGGGCTCAAGATCCACAATCTCAGATCGCAGAAGACACCCACCAAGGAAATGTCGAGCGTAGAAGAAAACACAGAAATGACGCTTGCCCACAAGCAAAAGAATGGTTGAACCCCAGTCCAACCCACGCACCCCTGACCAAAAGCAAGCACCCCCCACTGACAACACACCACCACGGCGGCCGCTGAGCACGGACAAAACGAAGAAAATGAAGAGATAGGGCACGCGGGCCCTAGCTCTCATCCAGTCGTCGTGCAGAGCCATCATCGCAATAATAAAATCATCAAAATAATAATAATATTATGGTTTTATTTATTATTATATATTATAAATATAATACAATATATAATCAATATACAATATATATTTTATATAATGTAAATTGAATTATATACAATATAATTATACTTATTATAATATATAGTATTTTATATATTTGTTATAATATTATTATATTATATTCTATAATAAAAACTAATAAATACAAATATTACATTAATTAATATATTTTATTATAGTATACATTAAAACAACCTATAAATATAATAGAACCTATAATTAATATATTAAAAATTTGTATATAATGGAATTATATTTATTCTATATACAAATTATACTATTTTTATTATATATTAGAAATTATTAAGTATAAATATAAATTTATTATTAATGAATAATTAATATATTTTTATATAATACAAATTAAATTGATATATAATTTTTTTAATAGTTTAATTGATCTTCGAAGGGAGAGCAAGAGAGAGGAGGAAAAAGAAAGAGAGAGTCTTCCTCTCCCTCTCCTCTATATATTGAGCTACCTCTCCCTCTCCCCCCCCCATCTTCTCTTTCTCCCTCTCCACATATCTCTCCCTCGCTATAAATGAGTGATAAGGATGAAAATTGACACTTTGCTTACATCATTATTGTTGAAGTGCCTCATTTATAGCTACTATGCTTTCCAAACAATTGAATCATTTAATAATCTCTAAAAAAAGATGACAAGTTCTTCCAAAGCATTTGGAAGCACCATTTTTTATTTCTCTTACAATGCATAAAGCAAAGGATTTGCATGATTTTTTTAAAATTTCTTCTATGTGAGCTTCACTGATGCGACTATGGAAATATCATATATTAATAATTTATAATATATCATTGACAATAATATATTATATATAATATAATTATAATATAAATAATTAGAAGTAATTCAATATAATCATAGCTATATATTATAGTATATAAAGATATATTAATATATTATATCTATATATAATGTGTATGCATTTATATTTATTATATATATTACTCCATTATAATATAGAATTATATATATTATTAATAATATAATATAAGAGCAATTTCCCTCTCTCTCATTGTCTCCCTCTTTCTATCTCCTTTCATCTCTTCCTCTATATTTTTACCTCTCTCACCCCCTCTATCTTTCCCAAATTATCTATCTCTCATTTCTATCCCTATATATCCCTCTTTATATCCCTATCTTTTTCCCTATCACTCCCTCTTTCCATATCTCTCTACTTCTCCTTTACTCTCTCTCTATTTCGCTCCCTCCCTCTTTTTCCTTTGCTATGTATATATATCTCCCTCCCTTTATATATCTATCTCCATATATATCTCTCACACACACTTTGTTTCTTCCTCCCTATCTCACCCTCCTTATTTCCATCTCTATCTCCCCCTCCTTATCTCCATATCTACCTCTCTATCTCCCCCTCCTCTCTCTCTCCCCTCTCTATTACTTGTCTCTTTCACCTCCTTTATCTCACTCTTGCCTCCTCCATCTCTATATTCCCATCTATCCCTCTCCCTCTCTATCTATATATTATTATTATTATCTCCATCTCTCTCTCTTATTCAATCCATCTCTATTCTCTTTCTCTCTCTTTATATATATAATTGTCTCTCTACCTCTCATTGTCTCCCTTTAGATATATCTCTATTTATCCCTCTCCATCTTCCTCTCTCCTTCTATCTCTCACTCTTTATATATTTATCTCTCTTTCTCACCCCCTCTATATGTTCCAAGTTTTATAGATATCTCTCTATCTCTCCTTATTTCTATCCCCATCTCTCCCCCTCTCTCTCTCTCTCCCTATCTCCCTATCTGTAACACCCCTCTATTTTTCTTTCTGGTTGGACAGTGTGTCCTTATTTTGCTTTGATGTGATTTTTGGTTATTGAGATACTTTATCATGTGTGTGTTATTTGATCGCTATTTATAGAGCAATAGTCTATTTGTGTGATGTGATGTATCTTATCTGATGCTTTATTTGACATTTTTTAATTGGTGTAATGATGATTAGTTATTGTAACATGTTATTGCATGAGATGTTTGTTTATGATGGAACTGTCAGTCTATGATGAGTGTATTGGTGAAGGGGACGAGATCGCATCACTCGCTTGCGAGTTCCCTACGATTCCACGATTTCCTCTTCACGGTGTGTTTATTATGTTATATGTATGCATGTTCGATATACTCTTTGTTCGTAGGTTGACAGGTACAGGGCACCGACTCCACCTGGTTTCACAGGTTTGAGCGTGTCCATTGGCCAACGGTATTCGATTGGGAGATAGTAGCTAGGTTTTTCGTGCCAAGTCATCACCCTAGTCATAGTGTCGTCGGGTTTTAGTCGGGTTAAGTTGCTTCTTTGTTGTTCTTCTCTCCTTGATTTCATTTAATAGCAAGTTGGAAAAGGTAAATAAATGGCTTTATGTATTTATGTTGTTTATTAAATTTATCTGGTTATAATGTTAGAAATGTTATTTAGTTTATTAATTAATTTAATTTAATTAATAACATAATCTAATCTTGGATTAGATTTATGTTATTGATTAATTAAATTAATTGTGTGGAATTGAAATTAAGTTATTCATTTTGGAATTTAAAAGTGTTAAATGATTTTTGAAAAGAAAATTTTAAAAGTTTCAAATTCCTTTTTGAAATAGAGATTTTTTTTTAAAAAGTAATAAAGTCATGTTGAAAAGAAATTTTAGTTTTAAATTTTCAAAAAAAGCAAAATATCTCAAAATTCATAGAAGGAAATAACTATGGTGGTTGTGGGATATTTTAGAGTATATTGACCAAATTTGAGAAAAAAATGGGGAGAATTACTCATTCTTGGAAAGAAATTGGCTGTGAAGAAGGAAGGATTTTCTCTTGTTGTTGGATTGGAGTGAAGATTTGGAAAGATTTTTGCAGCTCAACACCAGATTTCTTCTTCAAACTTCAAACAGGTTCTTGTTTTTTTTTTTTATTGTTTTGAAAATCTGGTTTTTTAGTTTTGAAAACTTGTTGCAAACATATTTGAAAACCTTGTTGAATCATGGAAGAAATTTAGATGTTTGTAGAAAAACAAAAAAAAAACTTTCAACAAAAACTTTCAAGTTTAACAATAGAAAATTTGTAAAGGAGCAAAATGAAATTAGAAAACATTTGTTTGGGAGTTGAAATGTTTGATATCAATTTAGAAATTGAAATCAGGAAACTATGTTTGAACATTAGTTTTATTGTAAATTTTTTGTAGAAAATTGGTTCAATTTGACTGTAAAATGGAGATTTTATATTTATATATGTATATATATTCTATATACATATATTTTTGCATATTGGGTTTATTTTAGTTTTGAAAAGTTTTGTTCTTGCTAAAATTTTGGCACGAAAATCATGTTCTAGAAATTACCAAAACAAAGGATTTTATGTGCTCTGTCTTTATTTAAAAAATGAGTATTTGAAAGAAATATATATATATATATATATATATATATATAAATTATTATTTTTATTTGTTTGGTGAGGGGAGGCAGGGGAAGCTATTTGTATGTAACACACAGGCCGTAGCCCTGTGGGAGGCAGACTGTGTGCAACACACATGCCGCCGCCCTTGTGGGAGGCAGGTTGTGTGTAGCACACATGCCGCCACCCTATGGGGAGGGCTGCGTAGCAGCCCCACCCACAACAGGGTTGACCTGCGTGCCCTATTGATGGGGTCCGTGCCTTTAATAAGGTTCTTTTTATTTTATTTTATTTTGAATAAAATTTAATTAATATTTAATATATAAAAATTATATATAATATATAATATACATTTTATATATTATATATTATATATAATATGTATATTATATATTTTAAATTTTATTTTATTTAGATGCTTTTAATTTATGAATAATAGGTATATATATTATATATATATATTATATATTATTTTAATATAGAATATATATTATATATATATAGATTTTATTTGTATTTTTTTAATTGGAAAATATTTGAGTTATTTTAATGAGATGGAAGTTCAATTGAAAATATAATTATATATTTAAATATAATCAATTTAAGATTATTTCATTAGATGTAAAAAAGATTCATTTTTTTTATAATAAAATGTTTTTATTCAAAAATTGAGTTTGATCATTTTGTGTAATGAAGGAAAATGGATAATATGCACGTGGTTTAATATATGAATATTTAAATATGAGAAATGGAAGTTAAATTTATATAGAAACACATTCTTATTTAAATGAATATTTAATTAATAGAGATGCATGTCTATGCACAAATATTTATTTAATAATGAAAAGATTCTATTGGGGAAATGAGATTTTTATATTTAAATATTATCGGGAAACTAAAGTAGACCCTTAGATTTAATTTATTATTGCTCGCCAAATACTTAAATAGTTACTTAATAAGGTAATGATTTTAAGAGAAATGGTTATTGGCTTTAAATGAAATGAAATTTTTAAGAAAGTGATTATTAATTATTTATAGTTCTTATTGGTTGCAAACGAATGTACGATAAGATTAGTTATTTTCATGAAATGTGTAATCGAGGAATTTAAAATATTGTGTTCATAGTCAAGTTATTGATTTTATTTTAAAATAATATATTTGAAAGGACAAATATTGGATTTAAATGTAATGTGTTTAATAGCGAGATCAATTGATTTTAAAATGATTTATTTTGCAAATGACCAATAGTTATTTTTAAATGATAGGTTTTAGATCATAGAAGTAAATGTTATTATTATTTAAGAGCAATTAGGGAATTAAATATCTGGGTAAAGTTTATCTTTTGTTTGAAAGAGACATAATTTAATTAGTTTTATTGTGGCAATAAACTATTGAATGTTATTAAAGGAAGTGGATTTAGGAAATCCAAAGTAGATTTAATTCCTATTTATTTTCCTTTTCAAATGTAATTTCTTCTATTATCATGTTGAGGGAAATTGTTTGGTAGGGGTTAATAAGTCTTCCAAATGGGGTTTTTAATTAATTGGGGTTGTCGTAATATGTTAGTCAACCTTTGTATTTCCTTGGGTAGTGCGTATGGTTGTATCCTATTTTTTTACCCGGTTTTCACGAACGGGGATGGTTTGTGTCTCCTTTGGTAGGAGTGGATTATGTGATTTGTGCCTCCTTTGGATTAGGAGTGGTTTATATGGTCTGCGCCTCCTTTGGAAGGAGTGGATTATGTGTTTTGTTGCCTCCAATTGTTTGGATTGGCTCTCTATGTGGGGGTCTGGCACACAGAGGGGTGCCAGGGTAACTCACTTAGGGTTTAAGTAAGTGATAACTTAAAAATAATTAATGAAAAACTTTCAGACTAATTAAGATAATGAATTCCTCTCTCATGACTCATGCACTTATTAAGGCTTGAGATGAGACGAGAAGCACAGTTTGTATGGGGGTCCGAAGATTGGTAGAGGCAAGTCAGGGTAACCCAGGATGGGGGTCCGGTAGCCTAGGAAGGTTGAGCCAGGGTAACTCATAGAAAATTATGTGTGACACTCTCTCTATGACAACCATAAGTCATTTTGTTGTACTGCGTAGATGATCATTGTTCTCTGGAAGCATTGTAACCATTGTGTTAAGTGATATTGTGTTTGTATTTGATTCAGACCAATTATGTATTAGCCTGTGTCTAGAGGTAGATGGTCTTGTATAGGAATCCTTGTTACTATCTCCTAGCACGGGGTGAGCCTTCGGGTATCACTTGGTTGGGTGGAACGTGCACCTTACTCCGTTGGGTATTCTTCTTGTTCGTGTGGAAGAAATTTCCAATTGGAGAGCTCGTGGGATCCAGTTTCATTTCATTCTTAATTCATTTCAGTTGAAGCTTGTAATTTATTACCCCTCATTTGTTATCGAGGTGGAAGATGTATTATGTAACCATGCTTATTGGATTTACCTCATTCAGGGAATGAGAGTTGTAATCTTATTATTAAATTATCGTTATTTGAAATCATGTGGTATCTCTTATCCTTTGATGTAATTTATCATGTATGGAATGTATGTGTTCTTAATTCTTTTAGTAATTAGATGTTATGGTTTCAATTCAAGTTTCTTGTTTGGGTTTTAAATTAATCCTAGTCTCATAACCTTAGAGGTTGTTGCAATGGGTAGTGAACTTGCATGTTATTTGTACTTAAAAAAAAAAAAAATAGTACGTTTGAGTAGTTAATTGCAACTTCCTCTAGGGTTGCATGGTAGGGAATTACACTATCACCCCCTCTTTCTATATATCATTATCTCTACCTCTCTCTCTTATTCACTACCTCTCTCTCTCTCTCTCCCCCTCCTTTCTATCCTTATTTCTCCCTCTCTCTCCCTATCTCACTTCCTCTTTTTATATCTCTCTACTTCTCCTCTCTAATCTCTTTATTCATATCCCTTCCTTTCCTACCCCTTTCTATCCCTATCTCCACATCACTCCCTCTTATTCACTCCATCTCTCTTGTTCTATATCTCTTTCTCTCTTTCTCCCTATTGCTCCTATCTCTATCTCTTTCTATCCATATCTCTCTACCTCCATCTCCCGATCTCTCTATTTCTCTCTCTCCCAATCCCTCTTTATCTCTCTATATATCCATCTATCTATATCACTTCTCTCCCCCTCCTATAAATTGAGAAAAATGAGCTTGTTGGTAATGGAGTCTGATTATCATCCTTATTTAGAGGTTTTATACCTCTCTCTTTCTCTCTATCTATTTCTCTCCCTTTTCCTCTCTCCTTCTATCTTCCTCTCCCCCTCTATCTCTAGACATGTCTCCATCTCTCTATCCTTCCATCTCTCTCCCTCTCTCCCTCTCCCTCTTCCTATGCTTCTATATCTATATCTCTTTTCCTATGTATCTCTCTCCATATTTCTTCTTCCATCTCCTCCTCTATCTCTATCTCTCCATCTCTCCATCTCTCTCTATCTCTATATCTCTCCCTCTCTCTACCTCTCTCTATATATCACTTTCTATCTCTATATTTATCTTTCTCACTCCCTCTCACATTATCCCCCCTCTCTCTCCCTCTCTATACATCTATCTCTTCCATCTCCATCTCTCTCCTCTCTCTTTATCTCTCCCTCTCCTCTCCATATCCATCTCCTTCTCCATCTACATCTCAATCTCCATCTCTATCTTCCTCTCTATCTCTATCCCCATATCTTCCTCTTTCTATCCCTATCTCTCACTCTCTCTCTCTCTCTCTCTCTCTCACTCTCTCTCCATATTTAGAGGTCTTACCAATTGACCTCATGTATCATACAAATCTAGGCAAAAAAAAAAAAAAAACCTTCCCTAGTTGACCTTCCATGCCTCTTCGGCGTACCCATTGTAAACCAAGGTGTGATTCCTAGTATAAATCATGTCGTTGATTTCACAAGATTGGAAGACATAAAATATGTGATGCAAAATGCTTTAAGTGTAGTATTCATTACAATTATTGATGCAATGCTCAATGTTACTACTTGATAATGCATTGTGTGGAGTCTCTTTACAATTCATAGATGAATAACTAATTTCTTAGGAATTATCATTTGATACACGACCCTATATTCTCAATTTGAATATTTAATTATGTAAGTTGATGGGTAACAATTAAGTTAGGTGAAAGAGTTGTCTTAGAATAAGTAGGAACATTATATGAAATTGGGGGATGGTATTTTGGGTATGATTTTTTCCAAGGGAATAGATGATGCAAGGATGGATATAGTGAGATCTAATATAGATAAATCGGAAATGATATATGTTGATGGAGGGTTGGTTTTAGATTTAGGTTAGCTTGTGCATGAGATAGACCAAATTAAATATAGAGATTACATATTATGGACAAGGTCAAAGTGAGTGTAAAAAAGGAGGGTATAAGGGAAATTTATGCACTTTTCTCCTCTATATATTACCCAATTTTCAATGTACAAGAGAACTATATGAATCATGCATGTTGAAGTAAATAATATAATAATTTGAATAGAAAACAAATTCAATGATATATTTTTTTAGATGATGCCTTGATTTATCCACGTTCTTATTAGAATAATATCTCATCATCTACACACAAAAAAGACGTTAGTAACACCTCTACTAAACATTGAAACATAAAAAATATAATAATTTTTTATTTATGTAATTGTGCTATCTATCTAGTCTAATCTAGCGAAAGGGTGTGAAATCAGTTTTATAAAAATACTAGAGTAGGACCCATGAAGGATCCACTTTAACAGATTGTGGTGTATGACCCATGCATAGTTAACACAATTATAATTTATTATATTTGTTAATAATTGTGCAACTGAATTATGTTGTTAGTTTCTTGCTGGCTTTTGGTAGTTGTTGATAAATGGTAGAGCAATTACCAACAATCATGATCTAAGTGACAACCTTTGGGCCTTCTAAATATAATTCTTATAGATAGAAAAGGGATTTGATCTATTCCTCCCCAATATATAATCATTGTAATCAAACACTATGTTATCTTTCTACAATTAATTGTGTATTTACTATTCTTCTTTTTATATCTATACAATTGGTTGTGTGCCAATATAACATTAAAAATTTGACATTATTGCTTTTGTGAATTCAAGCATTTTTTTTTTGAAAAATCATTGGATAGCAACACATATTGATAGTGACTCTAGAAATATGGTAACATACATGAGTTAATTTATTGGACAAGCAATGGAAATATATCAAGAATGAATAAATGATCTCATAAGAAACTTTAGGTGCCTATAGGACTTGTATATACAAGAATATGTTTGAGAAGAAATTGAAGGAAATTAAGTACCACAATATAGAATCCAAAATAATTTAACAATAAAAAGGACATGGACGAATTTCTTGATTTCCTACATTAATTCCTCACTAGGCACTATATTGTATTACAAGACCTTCATGATGATGAGCTTGCAAAGCACATAGAAAAAAAATAGTACACTAATATGAAGAAAGGTGTTGTTACATGGAAGAGGAAAGAAGCGATGACCACCACCATACCCCAAAAAATTAATACCATTAAGAAAATAAATGTGGGAGAAGACCACATTGTGGTTAAGGGATTGACCAATAATTTAGATGATCTCTTAAACTAGTGGAATAAGAATAATAAAGGAGACCATAAGATACAATTAAGGAAAACACACCTCTTCATTTTTATATCCAAAGCATAAGTAGAAGGGTAAGTTAGAGTCACAATCATGATTTACGATTTATAACATCCAATCAACTTTGAAGAATATCCCACAACTAATAAATGACAAGTGGGTATAAGTTTCTAGACAAATTCACCTTATAGAAGAAGGAAGTGCTGATATTTACAACCAAATTAGGTTAGAAGTTCCAAGAGAAGAACCAATTGAATCATTAGAGTAGAAAAATACTCCTCTTGTTAAGGGGAGTCTTCATTATGAGACAAAGTTGTAGGACTTCTTTGTAGTAGAAGAAAGAGAAGAAAATAGGAGAAATATTTAAGGTATCAAATAATTACTAATTGAGGATATTGAGTTAAATATTCCATCACAAGGGATTGCATTAGAGAGAAGGGAAGTTGAGGTTGATACAAGTAGTATATAGATCACCAAGGTCTTTGGAAGGGTCAATGATTCAAATGTGTTTAGTAGAGCTAAAGGGGAAAAGAAACATATAGATCAAAACTTCTTGAGGATAAGTTTCTAATCACTATATTTACATAAAGGGAAAAAAGCAATGGAAATTGCATGAGCCATTTCATGTGTGGAAATACAACCATTATCTAAATTCATTGGTAAAGGATCTAAAGATCCATTGTGGTAATGTAAAAATTGTGAAATTGTTTGGGTTTCTATGGGTAGATTGATCATGCTTTTTTTTTGTATTATTTCTAACCACTTGATTGGTACATAAAGGTCAATGAATGTTTTAGTGGAAAATAGTCATCAATTGGTGAATAGTTGAAATTTGGGAATCAAAAATTGGCTAATAGTTCAAACTATAAGGTGACATGATTCGCCACATTTTTATAAAATTTTACTTTAGTCTTATTTATATTGCCAAACCATTTATTTTATTAAAAATAATTTACTCAAAACTCACCACAATATTCAATGCATGATTAGATCAGATTCTCCTAAAATTTACAAGTTATAGTAGAAATCTAAATTAATTCCGCTAATAACATATCATAATTATTAGTTACTTTAGGGCCATATCACCAATCTTTAGTTACCACCATTGATTTAAAATATAATCTAATGAACCTCATTATGATTCGTGAGGTAAAATGTACTTGTGGTTTGTAGTGCTCATGAGGCCCGAAATTGCTTTTGGGCCCCATGAGCATTACAAATTGCATGTACATTTTACCTCATGGAATACAACAAGGACCATTAGATTATATTTTAAATCAACGGTGACAACTAAATATTATAGATTCTACCCCTTAAACCCATCGATCATTTCCACCTTCGAGCCCTTCTTTTCCATAAAACTTTTTTTTTTTAATGGAAGGATTCACCATGGTAATTAATGCACTTTCCTACCATTTTACAAGATTTTCCAATATTTTCTACATAGTTTTAGTGATGTAAAAAATTCACCAATAAAATTTAATATTATTTTTAATAAATAAAAGATTTACCAGTAGAAATTAATATTTTTTTTAAAAAAAGTGAAAGAGTCACTAGAATTATATATATGGTGGGGGTATTAAAGTTATCACTGAAAAATGACCCACCAAATAATATAAATATCTTGTAGAAGATACAAAAAGTTGTGAACAAGAATTATACCTCTTCAAGATGATAATAAAATTGTTGTAGAGATATCTAACACCATGCAAGGAAGGCATGAGAATGTGCAAGTGTATAATTGCATGCTCAAACAATTATTGAGGAAAATACAAAAAGAAACAATAGATGAAATGAATAAATATTTTCTCATTAAAGGTATGATACCCTAATTGTAATAAAAAATGGAGGTCATGCCGCTTTCATCCTATGAAGAAGCATGCAATAGGTTGGTGGATATTGAAAGTGAATATAAGATTTCCTTGCACTCTAAATGGAGTGTGAAGAGGATGTTTGTTCAAATATAAGTTATGATAGTGAACTATGCCATATTTGAGTTCTAAGAAGGGATATACTTCAAGTGATGAAATTAAAAGAGATAAAGTTGAGTCTAGCAAGGAGATGGGGGATTTATGGTGTACTTGTAAAATAGAGGACCACACCAAGGCTAAATACCCAAATAAGATGTTTTGTTAAATCTACCAAATGATGAAATTTTACCAAGGAATATTTGTACAATTTGAAGAGAAATACATAAGTACTCTTAAACATAGGAAGAGTAATCTAATCCACCCACTAGACCTTTGAAGCCTCAAAATTAAATAACAAAAAGTGCATATCTAGGAGGCTATTTAATAACTAGAGGAATAATAATAAAATAAGATAAAATAATAATAGTGGGTGAGTTTAGAGTGTGATAGAGTATGAATCTAAATGCCAACCTATTATACAATGTTGATAGTGGTGAATGGGGCCACTTTGCAAGGGATTGCCTAAGTTAAAAAATACATGATTACTTTTTACATGGTGTGCACCTGGGGATCATGACGGGGATCATGATGATAATGCATGTTTGAGGAAAAAACATAGTGTGAACATAAACATGAATTATGTAGGATAGAATGAAGAAGTATTGGCCGTTACACATTCCCAAGTAAATAAGGTTAGATATATGTAGACCCATGCATAGAAAAAGATAATTTTTGAAACAAGAGTAGATGTGAAATATGCCATGGTAAATGAGTGCTACCACTCTAATTAAAAAGAGAGTAGGATACTAGACTAGTTGGATTTAGATAAAAATTTGTAAGGAAAGTGCTATAAATAACTACACTAATGAAAATGACACATCTATTGCAAATAATTCTTAAAATAAACAATGATATAACCAATATAGTAAGTGGGCATAGTTAAAGCCTTATTATGAACTAGTTAGCATTTGGAAGTTGCAATAATGAGGACTCAATAATCAAACCTCCATTGTCTAGTGATTAGGTAATTGATCCTATTCTTTTTTATGGTGAATTTGAAAAGGATACTAGGTATGGTACATATGGAGATTCTTGGGAAGAACCTAACAATGATAATTATTAATGGTGGATATATAATGTGAATATACTTCTAGAATATATATGGTGAATCCTAGGAAAAATAATTACTTGAAAGCCAAAATTTCAACTAGTGGGAGTGTACCAAAATTGGATAAAAGTGCTCAAAATTCTTATAGAACAAAAGACAATAATTGGAACTCAATTATTTTTATTAAACTTGTAGTCAATTTAATACATAAGAATTCATATGATGTATTGTTGGGTTAGGGCCAGTTGATAGAGGCCAAATCCAACCATAAATAGTAAAATACTTTTTTGTTAAAAATAAGGGCAAGAAGTATATAATTTATTTGATGAATTAAGGAATAAGTGAAGAAGGAAACTCCTCAAATTCATTGAATTTTGACTATGGAGAAGGGAAACTAAAGAAAAGTGATGAAGACACCATTGACCTTGATCCTAAAGGAATATTAGAGTTGGATCCATGCTTTAAAGATGAAGAAAATTCCCTTAGTGGTTTATTCTAGTGGAAAATTCAAGACTATGAAATATTCTAGCCTAATTATAATTTTATTAATATAATGGAGATTAATTAAGAATATCAAGTGGGAGATGAAATGCAACACAAAGATACAAAGTTGAATCCATTTGTACCATCAATATCAATATTCCCTCTTGAATTTTTATACAATGTAAGGTATGTAATGCAAAGGTGGATGCTAGATCAACCTATTACTTTGAGGGTAAAGTAGATATGAAACACCAAGAGGTTACTACTATGAAGGTGAATCTTGGACTAGATGGAGTTTCAAAGATGACATTCGTTAGTGATTATTGGAATATTGAAAATAAAATCAATCACTTAGGATATTCATCGACAATAATGTTGTCTTTGCATAGGACTACAAAGATTTGAAAGGAGTACCGATAGAATTATGTGTTCATAGGATTTCATAGGTATTGGGGGCACAACTAATATAAAGAAGATAATATAGCCTATGAACTCAAACCATGTATCCAAAGTCCAAGAATAAATTGATTAGATGCTCAAAGAAGGAATTATCTTTAGGGTGGATATGAGTGATTAGTTGTCTCCCTTAGTCAGTTCCCTACAGAAAGAGTAAAAATAAAAGGATTCGGGTATATACTTTCAAAGTTTGAATATGGTCACAATCAAGAACCCATTGTCCATTCTATTCATAAATTTTATCATTGAAGAAGTAGGGTGACATGATATTTATTCATTTATGTATAAATTCTATGCATATAACCAACTAAGAATAGCATGGTCTTCAATTCAATAAATCTCGTGAGAGGTTCTTTTTCATGGATTTTAGAGAAGTGCTAGTTATTGATATTATGAAGGATGTTGAGTTCAAGATGATTTCATTCCTAGAAAAGACCTACAACATGAATATCATAATTGTGGACATTCCTCCTTAATATGGGATGTTATTATCAAGGAGATGGTCTCAATAGTGGGTTGGAGTATACAAATGAATTCATCTTATGCCATTATTCCTATAAATGGAAAATATGTGAAGCTAAACTGATAAAAAATATTTTCTAAAATAGTAGAAGAAACTAAACCATGATAGGATATTTTCTGCATATATATTGATTTGGATAACTTCAAGATTGAATCATCTCAACCTATATAGGAAAAAAAATCCCCACTCCCTAAAGAAGTTTAGACAACTACTGATAATGATAGCATATGGTTGATACATTTTGATGGTGCATGTTCTAAAGAAGGATCAAGAGCAGGGGTAATTCTTATTTCACCAAATGGTAAGTATTAGTCTTCAAATTCTCTTTTACTCTGCACTCTGATTGCACAAGAATCAAGTATGAGGCTTTCTTTTGGGATTAAATGTAGATGTGAAGAATGAATTTAAAAAGCTCAAAGTCTTAGGAGATTTACTATTGGTTGTTTTCCGAGTTAGAGAAAAGTATACAACCAAGCATAAAATACTTAAACAATATAAAGCTATTGTGTGGGATATCATTGAGTTATTTGATGCTTTTTCAATTAATTGGGTTGAAAGAGGGAAAATTTAATGGCCAAATTCTTTGCTAATATAACCATTAGGTCCGAGGATAAAACCTTGGTTAGAAATTCAAATGTTGAAGCATTGATAAGGCCCTCAATCCTTGATAACATTTTCCACTAAATTTTCTTCATGATGATCGAGATTTTTTCAAGTTCCTCCACTGTATTGATTAATACTATAACCAAGAAATTGATTTTTAGAACTTTGTTGAAGTGATTGATGGTAAGGAAACTATTTTTGGGAATGAGCTTATTCAATTAAAAAAATAAACTCCTAAAAGGATTGGTGTCCCTTGAAAGTGTATTTGATAGAAACGATAACTATATTGCTAAACCAACCCCTATACATGAAAAAGACTTAGAATAAATCAACTTAAGTATTGATGCATCTTCAAATAAGGTGTACATTGGAAAGAAGTTAAGCCCAAATATCATGATTATGCTTATTTATTTTTTGAGGAAATACAAAAATAGTTTTCTTGGTCCTATGGTGACTTAAAATCTTATAGGGAATACCTATTTGAACATCAGATTCCTCTGATACCTAATGCTAAACCTTTAAAGTAGAAATAAAGACCCATAAATCCTACCCTAGCACAAAAAATGTAGCAATTTTTGGAAAATATTATAGATAGTGAAATTATCAAGCCAATCAGACATTCCACCTGGGTTTCAAATTTGGTCCATGTGAAAAAGAAAAATGAAGTTATTAGACTATGTGCCTATTTTAGGAACCTCAAAATATCTTCTTTGAAATATAATTACCCTTTTTAAACATGGAAGAAATGATACAAAAAGTCACTAGTTGTGAATTGTTATCCATGATGGATGGATTCTTTAGATATAATCAAGTGAAGTTTGAGGAACATAAACAATACAAAACAACATTGAGTACACCTTGGAGTACTTATGTCAATTTAAGGATGCATTTTGGTTTAAAAAACACTAGATCTACCTTTTAGAGAGAAATGGATGTAGCATTCTCTAACTTGATTGATACCATCATAATTTTTTATCAAGATGACCTTCCTACATTATCAAAAAGGGTAGATCATTGAATGCACTTAGAAAATATATTTAACATAGCTCTAGAATATGGTATCTCTTTGAACCTAAAGAGGTGCATGTCTAGGGTTACATAAGGAATTTTTTTGGGTCATATAGTCTTTAAGGAAGGAATAAGGACTGAGCTAGAGAGGGTAGTTGTAATTGAAAAAATCCCTCAACCAAATATTGTTAAGGGTGTCCCATAATTCTTTGTTAGATTAATTTTATTAGAAGGTTTATTCCACACTTTGCTGAGAAGACTAAATCCTCTCAAAGATGTTAAATAAGGGACAAACCATATCTTGGAGTAAGGATCCTATTCAAGCCTTCCAAAGTAACAAAGAAGCAATCAAGCAATCTCCTTTCTTGACATCACCTATTTTTTCAAAGGATTTTAGTTGTTCTCTTTTTCATCTTTCCACACAATTGCTACTATTCTATTGTAGAAAAATGATGAGGGATATGAGAAACCTATTTAATTTTTTAGCAAGTCTCTCCAAGTTGCAAATTTGAAGTATGATGCAATGGAAAAACAATCATATGCAGTGGTTAAAGAAATCAAGAATTTTAGGCCTTGGTTGGGGTTAAGATAGTTGTGTATATTCCTCATGTAGCTATAAAAGACATTTTCACATAGTAGGATGTCACTGGTAGAAGATGTAGGTGGATCAAAACAATCCAAGAGTTCAACATTGACATTCTAATAACCAAACTGGTCAAAGCACAAGGACTTGAAAAGCTCATGGCCATGTCAGATCTAAAAGTTATTGAGGTCAATTGATTAGAAGATGAATACCCTTTTAAGCAATACATTTGAAGGATTCCCCATGGTACAAAGATGTGGTTTATTACCTATATTGCATGAAATTTCCAAACAATATGACTAATTTTTTTTTAGAAAAGAGCCAATTATAACTTTAGTCAATTAAGTATGCTATCATGAATAAGGAATTATGTTGGAGAAATAGGGATGACATCCTCCCAAAGTATTTGGATGAAATGAATACTGTAAGGTATTATTAGAGGTACATAGTGGGAGATGTGGTGGACATTTCATGGAAAAGATAACTGCCCACAAAATACTAAGGGCTGGTTATTGGTGGCCAATTTTGTTTATTGATGCTTAAAGCTAGGAAGTGTGATGCATGCCAAAGGTCCTCAGTTAAGTTAAAAAATTATGGATCCTTAACTTTAAGACCTATAGTTATGGAGGCCCCTTTCCAACAATGGGGAATTGACTTTATAGTTGAAATCACTTAAAGATCAGTGGTCAGTTTAGATGGATACTTGTTGCAATGAATTATTTCACCAAATGGATTGAGGTCATCCCAACCTATTAGAATTGGCTATGGCTGCCAAGATCTTGAGACCAAATGGAAAGCACAAAAAGAGAGAGATGAATATGACAAGAATAAACTGTATTCAATGTCAATGATATAAGATGATTGTTTTTTATTTTACAATGAGAGATATCCCTTGGTTATATAGCCAAGGTGAGATGCAAGATGTCATAGGATTATGACAAGTGTCTTAATCATATGACATGAGACAACTAATCACACTTACCTAGGTTCACATGTAGTAGTTGTCAAAGGATAAGATAACAACTAATGACAACTAACATCTTCTAGAAATATTCCTTCCTATGACCTAAGTAAACTTAACTAAGATGTAATTAAGTCCCCTAGTAATGAATCAACTAGGTACAAGACTTTATTTACACCAACACCCCCCCTTAAGTGCAACTTAGGGAGTAGCAGATTATTATGCAAATGACACAAAGATGCAAGAATGGGTCACGGCTACAAGGCCATGTTAGGTACCCATGTACATATACAATGCAATCAATGCAATCTCTCACAAACAGAGAAAAGGAGAAAACCCAATGGGAAAAAAATCCTCCCCAAAAGAGAGATGAAATACAAAAACTAAAATGCTCTCAATGAAGAATAGAAGGTAAAAACCCCATGTGAGGAAAAAGACCCCCCCATAAGAGAGAAGTAGAAGAGAGACAAGGTAGCCCCCCCTCAATGTTGAGTCTCCTGCAATGATGCTAAAAGCTCGACATTGAATGCTGAAGATGATCCAATATCGCCGAACAAAATTCCTCCCCTTAGGAAGAAACAAAACCATGGATGTATGCAGGATGTCAGGAATATGGATGAACGATGATGATGTCTCTGAAGCAAGCTCAAGTGTTTCTATGTCGATGTTGAAAGCTGACACACTCCAAACAGGCATTCTAGGCCACACTGCTGAAGAGGAAAATACAACATCAAGTAGAGATGAATGTAGAACATAATCCAAAGACAAAGATATCCCCTCTGAAGAAAAAGAAGCCTCCTCCAAATGTTGTCCAAAAGTATCCACACTCACGCCAATCTGCAAAGAATGATCATGTAGAGAATGAACGAGAGGGTCAAGGTGTTCCCTCAGAACAACTGAAGAAGGTGCATCTTCATCAAAGAGAAGATGAATTTCATCAATAGTGTCCTCCAAATCTGCAAGATGAGACTCCACAAACAAGTCTGAAATACCTGTCAGGAAGTCATCCAAAGTAACCATATCTGGAAGACAATGTATATCCTGCTGCACTGAATCACAAGGAGCCAAAACTGTAGCAACACAAGCATCATCAAGTATAACAGTAGATGGAGGAGATGAAATGCATGGCTCAAGGACTGGATCTGAGGTGAGTATGCCCAAGTTCAAAAAGCCAAATGTCTCCTATGAATCATGGTGATCAACAGTCGAAGGAACAATGTCACCATTAGAAGAAAACTGTGCAAAGGTATACAACCGAGATGAATGATCAACCATCCCAGTAGCAATGATCTCTCGAGTCTCCAAGTCTCGAATGATGAAAAAATTAGGTGTGCACTCCACAGTTCTCCCATCTCCACCATGTATAATCTGATAAATGGAAAGAAGATTGTTCGTCAAATGAGGAACGCACAAGATATTCTGAAAAGTGTTGTCCCCAATGCTAATAGATCCCTTCCCTATTACACTCATGTATGTATTGTTTCCCATCAAGATAGGAGACATAGTACAAGGCTGAAATGAAGAGAATATAGTCTGCAAAGATGCCATATGATGTGATGCTCCTGAATCTAGAAGCCATCTCCCTGATCTTGGACCTGAAAGAGCACAAAGAGCTTGACCTTTATATCCTGATGTAGATGCTTGACCTTTGTCCTTTTTAGACTATTTTGAAGTGGGAGGAGAAGATTCAGACATTCTAGAAGGAAAATCAATGTGATTCTTTTTTAGAATATTTTACAACTCATCAATATCCTTCTTATAACAATAGTGTTCTTCATGTCCATCCTTCTTGCAATATGCACAAAAAGGCCTCTCCTTCTTAGATGATTCTCCTTTTGAGGATGAGGATTTTGATTCTTTATGTGGCTTGTTTTTCTTCTTTTGCTTCTTATCAAGATTCCCTGATTCTTTCTGTACCTTAGACTCATTTTCCACCAATGCTTGTGGCTTGGAAGACTTGATTAGACCCATGTTCATTAACTTAGCTTCCTCTTGAATTAGGAGATTTGCAAAGTCATCAAACTTAGGATCAACATATGATGCTCCCATAGAAAGTCGATGGGTATGAAAGCCAGAAACAAATACTGAATACTCAGGACCAAGCTTGGATAACACATTCAAAATCAATTGCAAATCCTCTTTTTCAATACTGCATTCTTTCAATTGTGTTCTTAATTGCTTGATTTTGGAGATGTAGTCTTGGATGTGGTCAAAACATTTTGGATCAAGATTCATCAAATCATTATCAATCTGACAACCTCTAATCTTATCTGTTTTACCATACAATTTTTCAAAAGTCTCCCATGCTTCTTTAGGTGTATTACATGATTCAATATGAAATTGCAAATTAAAAGATACTAATGAACATATGCATCCAAGTGTTTTCTCACGATCAATCTCCCACCTTACCAATTCTTTAACATCAGTTGGTTTTTGAATGGTGTCCTTTAGATGACCTATTAGACCTTTCATCATGAGATAGTTCCATACTGATTTTCACCATGTAGCATAATTATGTGGATTTAGGAGTTCAATTTGAGATTTCCCCATTGTAAGAACACAAACCAAGCAAAAGAATGCAACCAATTACTGCAAGATTACCCCCCCAAATCACTCAATCAAGAAACCCCCCAAGCAATATCTGATTTGGCACTTTATATTTAGTGCGTTTACAGTTGCCTCTTTCCAAAAACAACAAAGTGGTCTTTGATCTTGGTACATGCAAATTCCCAAAATAGACCACATAATCAAGTACAATTTTTGGTACACAATGAGATCAATCTGATCATACCACTGATAAGCACACAAAAAATCATGCACTTTCAAAAAAAATTGCACCCAAAAATGTTACCGTAGGAGCAAGATATGAGCTACTGAAGTTCCCAAAACGAGGACAAAGCAGCAACACCTGTGAGAATCTGCAATTTCTAGAAACACCAGGCACCAAAACCAGAAACTGATTGCACCAATGTGTAAAGCACTAAAAATTAGCCCAAATCAAAAAAATTGCTCAAAAAAAGGAGTCAAAATGAGCAAGATATTAGCCCTCAAAGTTAGACTGCCAAAATGAAAATGCAAATGGTGAGGGGGGAATTTTTTTTTTGAATCTGCTAATGCAGTGCTGATGTCAGCAAAACATATTATTAAATTTGACATCCATGGGCCCGTCAAAAGAAAACTCGACCAACTGCTTAAAATTGATGTCTTTGTAGCCGTTGCTGGTCGGACGAAATCCTGTGTGGAATCAGAATATTCTCCTTCCTTATGGCTTAAAATTGACGGGTCATGGGCCGTCGCCGACAGAATAAGATTTGTCAAAATATTCCCAGAATCTTAAAAAAAATGCCGACGAATTTTATTGAGTTGTCGACCGGTGATTTATTAACAGACTGTCGGACTTGAGATTTGTTGGTCACGGAAAAGGACGACCTATAGATTAATGTGGCCCGCACAAAGGCTGCCACATGGAGCCAACAGGGCCCGCGGTACCCCTGTTGCAGGGTATTGTTGCGCAAAGGGTACGTTTGCGTACCTTGGCTCAATATATGTATTTTTTATTTTTTTTTAAAAATCTTTCACAAATATTCAATTGGTCCAAATTGATTTTGTAAAAAAAAAATTCAAAAAATTGCAGATGGATTTAAATAATAATTTTTGAAAAATCATACCCTGGTATTTATGACGATCTGGGAGTCATACGACTCTTTGGGAAATTTTTTTTTTCCTCACCGGACAACTGCTCTGATTTTGATGAATTGATAGTCAATCTTAGGGTTTTTGGTCCTTCTGGACGCGATGGAAGGGTCAGATTTGACCCAAAATGCCCCAAAAATGCAACTACCTTATGGATTTGGCAATCACTCTTCAGCTTCAAACCCTCTTAGATTTGGCCTCGTATGTCCAATTTGGATGAAACAAAAGGAAAAATTGACTTTATCGAACCTTCCAGATGCAATGGTGAGCTTAGATTTGCACTAGCAAGCTCCGATATGAACTTGCAACAAAGAGCCAAAAATGGAACCTCCCCAAATTTGGTATCTCTCTTCAGAAAAAGACTCTCCAATGGCACCCAACCCACTCTAATACCATGTTAGAATTGGCTATGGCTGCCAAGATCTTGAGATCAAATGGAAAGCACAAAAAGAGAGAGATGAATATGACAAGAATAAATTGTATTCAATGTCAATGATATAAGATGATTGTGTTTTATTTTACAATGAGAGATATCCCTTGGTTATATAGCCAAGGTGAGATGCAAGATGTCATAGGATTATGACAAGTGTCTTAATCATATGACATGAGACAACTAATCACACTTACCTAGGTTCACATGTAGTAGTTGTCAAAGGATAAGATAACAACTAATGACAACTAACATCTTCCAAACATATTCTAGAAAGATTCCTTCCTATGACCTAAGTAAACTTAACTAAGATGTAAATAAGTCCCCTAGTAATGAATTAACTAGGTACAAGACTTTATTTACACCAACAAAACCAGAAAAGAAACAAGTAAGGTGATCATATATTTTGTAATGGAGAATATTATCACAAGAATTGGAGTCTCAAATAATTTGATAATAGATAATGCATTGTGCTTCAATTATACTAAATTTGTTTATTTTTACTCTAAATATGGGATCGATTTGTCTTATTCATCTCCCTATCATCCAAAAGGAAATGAAAAAGAAAAATCCAACAATAAGAGTTTGATTAGGATCAAAAAAATGATGATAAGAAATAACAAGAAGTCCTAGGATTAAAAATTGAGATTAGCTTTATTTATTGATAGGGTTACACTTAATAAATCTACAAGAAATTCCCCCTATGAGTTGGTGTATGGTATGGATACAGTAATGCATGTAAATAACCTACTACCTATCTACAAATTTATTCAAGAATATGAAGTAGAGATGGGACATTCCATGACAAGTAGGACCAACCAATCAATTGAGCTTGATAAATCCAAAAGAAAATCCTAGGTAGGTAAGTATCTATTTGACAAGAAGGCATGTGCTAGACAATTCAAGGTTTGTAATATAGTGTTGATGTGGACTATAAGGTCTCAAGACATGGGTCAGCATGGAAATTTTGATCCCTTATGGTTGGGGCCATACACAATTATGAATACTCATGGTGAAAAATTCACACTTTCTGGAAAGTATGGTTGGGTAATTTTAGTAGTTGCCAGTGCATGAAAAATTCTTGAATCGTTATTTCTCTTGAGCTTTGCTCTCTTGTCCATGCATATTTGTATATTATTTTCTCATTTTTTGGTCTTGTGTAGTTGTGAATGTCTATGACTCACAATGAAGTTTGTTTCCCTTTCTATTTGGCATGTTTGTATTTTTTGTTGGTTTGCTTCTCAAAATTCTTTGGATCCTCATGATATTTCACTAAAACATGTATCCTCGAGCAGGAGCCACTGTTAGGTAATGTAGGTTTTCATGCCCCTATCTCATTTTGCATCATTTATAATTGATATAATAAAATCTACATGGGTTTTTATGTGTAGGATGAACCATTAGTCATTGGATTCATTTTTTTTGTTTAGACCTAAGTACCCAAGCCGCAAATAAATAAAAAATCTATTTAGGGGTCATATGAGGTTTCCACCTTGTAGAATGCCCAAATGGGTGTCTATATTTTATATTTGATGAGAATTGGACAAAAAATGACTAAGTTATAATTGTGTAGGTTTTTGGTCTCCTATTGGCTTTTTGCAGAGATCTTCTGGTGAACCAACCCAATACTCTTTCAACCAGTTTCAAAGCATTTTCCCACATGAATAGTATCAAGTGTTTTTTTTGCATCTATGATCATATGTTGGTCAAATGAATAAGACTCCTTTTAAGTAGTCCAATATTATTAGTTGGTTCAAATGTCTTTCCCAATGCAACTAAAATTAGATAGATTTCCCATATTTGTGAGAACCTATTGGCCAATTGACTTTGCAAACAATGGTAAATGAATAGGTTCATTGCTCAATAAGTTAAGTTCAATGGCGGGCCAATGATCCAAAATGTTTAGCAAGAGGTGGATAGTTCACAAAATTTAGATAACATCATGTAGGTATTTTCAAATGAACTAGAAATTTACAAGCAATACTTTAAGTTACAGTTCAATAGTGGGTCAGATCTTTCCTAGAGGTTCTAACATGATTAACATATTTCTTAAATGTGGGTATCTTTATGTGAACCAATTCATTTCTTTATAGGTGTAGTTCAGATGTAGATAAATTCACCAAAATGTTCAAATGGATCCAATAGCCTACAAGGTTCCAAACTTGATTATTAAGACTTAATACAACTAGTTCACTTGTACTTCCTTGCATGGTGGTAGCAAGTGAAATTTTTGTATTTGTGGGAAAATCACTACCAATTGAACCAAATGTTATATTGAACCTAAATGACCATTTATTTTTAGAATTTGATGCACATGGGTATAAAAATTAGATCTAAGTGTTTTGCAAAGGAATTCACTCCTACTGAACCTAACCAATTTAGACATTCAAAAGGTAACCAATTTTGTGGATGTTTCACTTCCAACTTCCTCAAGGAAAATTGATGCAATTTTGACAACGAAGAGAGATAACAGGCACCAAAAGAGGCATGAAAGAGGACTCAATACTTTCCTTTGTTCTAGGAACTTAAGGAATATTCACTAGGTTCCTAATTATGAACTAAGTCCCAACAAAGGGAAAAGAAGAAGATAATAATGAAGAAGAGTAGAATGTTAGAGGTTTTGGGTGTTCTTGGATCCATTTTGGTTCCTACCTCAAGTCTCAAAGACTAAAAAAAAAGTGAAGAAAGCACAAGTATGATCTGGAACAAAGATATGAAAGGAAAGAAGGGTACAAATGAAGAAATCATCTAGGTTCCACTTATTCTAAGAACCCTCAAAACCCTTGATTAGTTCAAGTTCCTACCTACAGATTTGATTAAGTTTCAAATTTGTTGTAAACCTTTGATGAAGCTTTAGAAACATATGAGCTTGCCAATTCAAGCTTGGATCTCTCTATTTTCACAACATTAGAGGGAAATGTTTAGTTACAACTAAAAAATTATTTGCAAGAGAAGTCATAGTTATGAATATGCTCATTCTACAGTAGAAATGAAAATTGCATTCTCACAAAGAATCCTCACTAAAGTTCTCACATGTAGTTGTGCACTAGGAAATATTTCTCAAACACAAGTGGCATGCGTCTCCTTCTCATAAGCATGAAAAATACATCTCTTTCCTTTAAAGGGGAGATGAGAATCAATTACGAGAGGTCTTGAGGAAACTAATTTTTTGGTGGCATGATAGGAGAATCTAAAAGTCTATTTTTAGGTCTATGCATTTATTTTGTAATAACATTACATATTTTGAATTGAGGCATTTATGAATACATGCTTCAATGTGTGTCATCTCTAGATTATGATAGGGTATTTATTTGGGAAGAATAATCAAGGATTGTAATGTTCTTTAGTGCAATTTTTTTGTATCTATGTTATTCTCGTTGTTAGTTTATGCTCAAGGAGCATTGCAATCTCTTTCATTGAAAATAACAAGAATATTGTTGTTATAGAATGGATTTTGTAGGATCACATTGTCAGCATATAGAAGGTTGAGTTATTATAAGGTAATAATTCTTGCATGTCCAAGCTCGGGTAGCGGAGTTGGCTTGAGTCTTGGGTTTGACTCCAAGGCCTAGACTATCATGCCCCAAATTTTTACACAACTACACAATACACAACCACAATTTTTTTTTTAAATAAACATGTATAAACACTAATAATTGCCAACCACACATGAACATAGCAACAAGCTAATGAGAAGATGAACATTAAATATCTCTAATCACAATGATTTAAATAAAAATTATATTAGTATTATGATTACCATTATTCTTTATCCCCTTTTAGTATTTATATCCACTAACATTACTAATATTGACTCTATTTTTTTCTTGATAAGTAATGACTATAATAATATTACCTTTAACACTCAATATTAATATTTTACTTCTCAATACCTTCCTCATAAGTACCAAGTTTAATGCCCGTATAATTTTCTTTATTTAATATTATCTTTACATATATTACTAAAGATAATATTACCAATTTATTTCTTAATATTATAGTTAGTTATATATTTACTAGTGCTAATAGTTTTACCAACTATAAATTTTACCACTTACCATTTATTATTCTTGAAATCAAACTCATTCAATAATCCAATTTTCACTCTAAAAGTTGGCATAATGTTATACTAAAATAATTTTAATCCCAAGCTAATTTCACTTACTTGTATGACTGTTACATTATGATTTATAACAATTTAATTGATTAACATTATATCTAAAATTTAGATTATATAACAAGCCTAAAGTTTATCAAGGAATCAAAACAAAATTTATTCAATAGTTCTAAAACTAATTGAACATCTCAATAACTCTTTATTCCAAGAATTTCAATGCAAGTCTAAAATCACCCACTAATTGATTAAAGCAATGATAGCAGAGTTTCCTCTATATTACTATCTAGCTAGTTAGTTATCAATCTAACATGACTTCTAAATATGGAATCAACTATTTAGTTACAATTATAGAATATTAGGAAAAGAGTACGTACAAGAGTTCTTTTCATAAAATAACAACTCTAAATTTGATTTTAACTCTTTCATCAAGTCTATAGGTACTAGAAACCATTAACTACTAGTTAACAATTAACCAAATTGGAGGAAACTATCATTTTGAATTTCCTAAGAGAATGTTTTTCAATTGTATAAAATTAATATCATTATCTTTTAATAATTCATTTAGAAACATCAAACTTCTATTTTAAATATTCCATTAATAAGAGATTTCAGTTTTGAATTGGTACAATGAAATTGTGATTCCCGTGTTTTTTAAATTCATTTCACTCTTTTAAACATAACTTCAACTAATTTTTTATTTTATTTAAAATTAATTAAAATAAGAAATGGTGACGAGTTATAATTTTTTTGGATCAATTAGAAGATTAACCAAAAACTAAAACTAATTCAATTTAAGAAAGTGTTAGTTTTCCCAACAATAAATATTGTTCTCAATTCTTTCTTACAATCCCATTTGCTCCAACATGGTTTCTATTTATACAGATTTATTTTGCTCATTCTCCACACAAAAACAGACAGAGGATTGAATGTCGGATCAGAAGATTTCCAAATCAATTAAAGTGAAAAACCCCAGAATCCTCAGAAATTTAATTGCAAGTTTTGTTATTTTTCTGAATCTATGTGCAGATTTTTTTACATTTGCAACACGGATACCTCTGAGTTAACAAATAAAAATACATAAAATACATAGTGTTAAGCCCAAGGATGGTAGTGGAGAATTGACTAGGGATGAGGACGAATTGGAAGAAATATTGATCAAATTTAAGAAATTGTATGAAACAATGGACCATTAAATTAATGCAATGAAAAAGGAAGCATTGGTATAAATATCACTTACAAATAACGAAATTCAAACCTAGTTCATTGGTGCTCAAGGATAATGGTCAATATTGGAAAGTATGGGTACATATCAAATATTTGTGCTTAACTACTTGGGAAGTATTTACACCCCAATCTTAGGGATAAGAAGAGATTTTAAGTGATTTCATTAAATTAAAAGAAGGATGTGGTAAGAAAGAATAGATGCAAAAGTTAAACAAAATTGAGTACTAGCTATATCATTCATCATAATACAATAGGATAGTCTTAATATATATTGTAACTTATATTCATATATATAACATGGATTACATTTAGATATATAATTTCTTCTTATACATACATGTCTCATATACATACATCTTATTTCTTATATATCATTTTCTATCTATCTCTCCCTCTATATATCTTCCTCTATATCTCCTCCTTATCTATATATCTTTGAAACACCTTTACTTATATCCTAGAGTAAGTAAAGGGTTATGTATTTTGGTTTGGTAGTTGGTACAATCCTTTTGTAGTGAGTGAAAGTTTCTTTATTGTTGGATCTATCATATTCATGTCTTGTCCTCAATTCATACTTGATCTATTCTACTGGGTCAACAAAATTTTATTCTGTAAAATTGTTTAAGGCTTACTATCTTTCAAGGAATAAAATTTTTGTATAGCTTTTGAAGGAAAATGAACATATTTTCCCATTAGGTGATTCCCTACTACTAATTGTAATATTTCTTCTATAAAGGGAGTGGGGATTGGGTCATAGAAGCATGCCTTATTTAATTCTCTAAAATCAATAAAACATATGTTGGAGACTTGAGTTGTTAAGGGAGATTGTTGGTAACGTGAGAATGATGATGTATGGATGGAGATTGATCAACATGACAATGTATGGTGTTGTCATTGATGGAAACCCATGGTAGAAATACAAAAGCATTGATCTAGTGAAGACCAAGCATTTTGGAGATTTTTCCTAAGTCCTAGTGTACAGTTTAGTATTATAGTGAATCAGTTTTGTGGTCCACATTGCTCTACTATGCAAAATATTGTTAAGCGGTTTTGAGGTAATATTGGTGCATGTTGGAGGTGTCTAAATCCAAATATTCAAGGTTGTATGTCTTTCACAGTTGAAGATAATGTTGACAGAGTATTGGCTCTATAATGGCAGTGTTACTGGTACAAAGTGTATGTTGGAATGCTCTGCATTCCACTACGGGCGAATAATATGTTATGTGGTTTTAAGGAAGTGTTTATAGGTGTTAGAAGTATGTGTGCTCCAAGTGACAAGTGTTTTAGCGGTCCACGTGTCGAGTTGTGAATGAACAGTTGGTTCATTCAGTTATTGCTTCACTAATTTTGTTATATGGTGTTGACCTAAAGGTTTTGGGGTCATGTGGAGTTGAGGTATGTAAGGAGCAGATTTATGGGAGTGGTTATAGGTCATTCCAACCTATTTTGGAGGTGTACATGTTTTAGTTTATTCTGCAAGGCGAGTGTGTCAAATTTTTAAGCCGTCAAGTTATGTGGTACACCGTTCATGAAATTAGGATGCCTAATTGATGTTTTGGTTGGTTGTGGTATATATACAAGGCTAATTCATTGTGCGAAGGAGGAGATGAGATGTATGGGTAAGTGCAGAGTGTGTGTGCGAGATATGATGTAGTGTGAATTGCAAAAGGTGATGTGATGAAGTATGAAGTGTATCAAGTCAATTTTTCAGAGCTTAATTGAAACTATATCTTCAGTATGTTGTAGATGCATTATTAGCAGTTCATTTTGGCAATGAGCCACCCTTTCTTCTATCTTTTTCTATTATGGGTAGTGATCCCTTACTAGTGAACCACTAGTAGTGAGCCATTCTTTCTTTCTAGACAACGAGTCCTTGGACAGTGAGTCCACCTTTCTGTATCTACATTGTAACCAGTTATAATATTGTGAGCTAATCCTCACCGTGGTTTTTCCCTTTCTAGGTTTTTCCACGTAAATTTGGTGTTCTTGTGTTCAATAATGTGATGCATGATTTATATGTTCCTTTCTATTGCTGCAAGTTCAATATCATGCTTTTAATGAATTCTTAAGTTGATAAAGTGAATGAATTTCAATGAATATTGATCACCCCCCTCTCAGTATTTTGGGTGTTCAACAATTGGTATCAGACCTTGGTTCCTTCAATTGGCTTGATCATTGAGGTAGATCTTGGAGATTGAACACATGGCTACAAAGAAGTATCCTATCCCTCCGGAAGAGATCATCCCTGAAGGGTTTACTAAAGAAGATTGTGAGGTTTATATGGAAGGAGAACTCAAGTCAGCTCTTGATGATCTAGATAAAGTAGAATCTGGGAACAGAGATCTAAAAGAGAATCTTAAGGATGTAGATGAGTGTATCAAGAAGTTGAGAGAGAAACTTGAGAAAGCTACATAAAGATTCAAGGAAACAAATGAGTAGCTCAAGTAATCAAATGAAACAATCATTGATATGGAAGTGCAAGTTGAAGACTTCCTGAATGCCAAATTGAAAGATAAATCTGAAGAATGTTCAAAGCTTGAACAAGAGATTGTAGCTTTGAGATCAGATATAAAGAAAGAAAATATTCAAGAAGAGCTCCACCTTGCTTGATGAAATGATTGCAAATCAAAAGGCTTCTAAGGACAAAGAAGGTTTAGAGTTTGAAAAAGGAGAAAGTTCAAAGGAGAAATGAACTTCAAACAATGTTGAAAAGAAGAATGATAAGAAGAGCAATGCGAGACAAGTCCAAAACCAAAAAATTGTTTCAAAAGACCACCTATTAGACAACTTATTACAGAAAGGTATTCATCTTTTAATGGTTACTATTATTCCTGCAATAAGTTTGGACATATAGCTATATAATGTAAAAGTAGAATGAATCAAAATGTTCTATCATTTCCCAGTGCTATATATGCAATAGATTTGGTCATAAAGCTAGTGAATGCAGAATTCAGATGATGAATGGTTACAATAGTGGTATGATGTTTCAATATTTCAATGGTTATTGTTATACATGCAATGGATTTGGGAATAAGGCTTTTGAATGTAAATCTAAAATGGCAAGAATTTTGTTCAGCAAAAAGGTGTCACATGGCATAAATGCAATAAACCAGGACACATAGCTAAGTTTTACAGAAGAAAGAATGTGAAACCCTATGTTTTAAAAAAGAAGATTGATCTGTTAAAGAAGGTTGATTTGGTTGAGATTGTTGGGATATGGTGTTGTACACCATTGCATAAAATATTATATTATAATGTAATTAAATAGTTATTTAGTTGTAATGCACCTAGGCAGTGTGGTTAGTCACACTAGGCAATTATTTGGGGCCACTTGTAATGTTGTATTGTAACATTGTATTATTATTTAATGTGTGGGAGACGCGATAATAATTTAATATTGGGTAAATATTTAAAAAGTGAAAACTTAGTACCCAATATTAAATAAGGGATTAGTCATTTTTGTATTCACATGGCTTTGTGGTACATGGTTTTATCTTACCACTTGGTTG